>PVJI01009719.1:0-64250 GCA_004026765.1 Micronycteris hirsuta | reverse complement strand
AGGTTAGATAAGATTTCACAGCACCTAGGACAGTTCCTTGTGAACCACTGACTCTCAATAAGTATTAGCAGAGGGAATAGTGCACTTAAAAAATGTTTATGTTATTACGCCCTGGCTGGTGTAGCTCAGTGGATTGAGCGCGGGCTGGGAACCAAGCGGTCCCGGTTCGATTCCCAGTGAGGGCACATGCCTGGGTTGCTGGCCAGGTCCCCGTGAGGGCCATGTGAGAGGCAACCACACATTGATGTTTCTCTCCCTCTCTGTCTCCCTCCCTTCCCCTCTCTCTAAAAATAAATAAAAAAATAAAAATCTTTAAAAAAATGTTTATGTTATTACATCTTTTCTAAAACAGTGAAGAGTATTTTATAAATTAATTAGTAATTTATGACTTAGAATGACTTAGACTTAGACTTTTGACTGAAGGACTTAGACTTTTCTCACATATTCTGTATCTTAAAATTGGAAAAGTAACCATTGCATTCTTCAGAAAGGGATTGGCAAGTATTAATGTCATTATTAGGATTTACTGGTCCATAAATGATCCTGAAGTTTATGGCAAAAAATAGTTTATGTCATTATGAGTATTGACCTTCTGCCTTCTTTGTAAAATAGGAAAGCAGGGTGGCATAGTGTTTTGACTTGTTAGGTTTGTTATTATTTTTTGTATTAGTAGCTGTGTGTGACCTGGGATATGTTGTTAATTATGCCTTACTTTCTGGGCTGTAAAATGAGAGTAATTATAATACCTACCTCACCAATTGTTATCAATGAGGAATCAATGAGATAATCTACCTAAAGCTTTTCACCCCACAGCAGACACTTAGGAAATTGAGCTCATGATAAATATGACCTATTATTAAGATAATTATTACCATGTTTAGAAAAGTATTTTACAATGCAAAGGGAATTTGCTACATGTAGAATATACATAAAGACTAATATGGTGTTTCCAGGATGAAAAAATATGTCATATGCCCATTTGAAGCAATAATTTAGGATTTGGCATCCTAATTTCTAGGACTTCATTAAGCACTGGTTGACCCAATATTTACTACATCCATGAGGCACACTTCACTGCATTCCCACCTCCACAAAGACAGGCTTTTTTTTTTTACGTATCTGACTTTGAAGTATGCTGTAAAGATAACTCTTCAAAAAAGCATATTCTTTATTTATGTATTGAAACTCTTAGTAACTGTCTTGAATATAGAAGATGAATATCATGAGCAAGTTTAAGATAATAGTGTCCTAAATATAGCATGTATACCGGGGAGTATGAAACAGGAAAGAAGAATCCTCACTTTACCCACACAAAGGTCCTTTAAAGGACTGTGTGGACTGGGCAGGGCCTGAGAAGCTAGTGATGCTGGCTCCGTGAGAAAGCCTACTTGCCAAGAAGTTACCTATTCTCAAGTTTCTCCTTCTGCAAAAGAAAATTATTTTATCTCAGGTAGAGCACATTAATTTCTAATTCCTGCTAGGAAAGTTAGAGTATATATAGCAAATGTGCAACTTTTATCTTCTGAATTAGATTGCACAGAAAGATTAGCAAACCTGTGATTCAATCTATTCATAAAGTGAAGCTTATGTAAAACATTCAACTCAATGTGAAAATTATCACTTTTATTAAATAAAATAAAATATGATTGATGTTCAATCACAAAAGAGGTGAGCGTCATAAAATTGACAGTGTCCTATGTGAGCAGACAAAACTTTCAAAACTATAGGTTTATGTACTTCATTTCAAAATTCAAATATTTTCACATTGAATTTATTGATCTGTTTTTCATATAATGTATTAAGGATGTTTGATCACAAATGTCTTTAAAATAAATAGTAAAATTACTATTAGTGAACATAACTATATAATAGAGAGATTTAGATATATTTGCATTTAATATACATTATATTCAGGTGTACATTATGTATACCTTTCATCATCCTTTACATTTTTTCTGGAGACTTTACTCATTTTATTTGAGATATTAAAATATTAAATATATTTATAAAAAAACTAGAGTAAAAGTTTATATTTGTTCTTAATTCTCAGTGGTCACATAATGTTTTGTGTGATTTTTCAAGCCTTTTATATGTCTAATTCACTCAAGTTTATCATTTGAAAAATTAAAACATTAGCTGTAGATGTATCATTCTTTATAAAAAACATATATATTGTTTAATAATATATTTTTAAGGAAATAAATTATAAATGGTTAGCTTTTCAGAAATTGGCAAAACAGGGTCACGATTCTATAGAATTGATCACTTTTGATCCCAAAGGTTTTATTAATTTAAAAAAAAAATGTCATTTTGGTGCCCTGGCTGGTGTAGCTCAGTGGATTGACTGTGGGCTGTGAACCAAAGGGTCGCCAGTTCGATTCCCAGTCAGGGCACATGCCTGGGTTGTGGGCCAGGTCCCCAGTGAGGGCCATGTGAAAGGCAACCATACGTTGCTGTTTCTCTCCTTCTCTGTCTCCCTCCACTCCCCTCTCTCTAAAAATAAATAATAAAAAAAGAAAGAAAGAAAATGTCATTTTGGTAATTATAGAGAAGAGTGAGAAATCAAATTCAAAAACAGATTGATTTTTGTTTCACTGTTATGGTTTCTTTGCACATATGTATCACACATATTCATTTTAAGTGAAAGCTAGAATACATTTACTTGATAATCTAAAGTGGATTATATATTTTTACTAATTAACTTTAAGGCCATATATTTGTTTAAGACCACTTATATTTGTTTACTCAAGAAATAGTTGTAGTCCTAAATGTGTACTCAGATGTGAATAAACAACATATTTTTAAATTAACTTAAAAGTCTGAAATGATGCTTTACTCATGCAGGGTCCCTGCATAAAAGGGAATTTGACCTGAAGAAGTATGAACCAAGAAGAGAATAAATAAGGAATTGTGAGGCAAATATTAGCAACATTAGTGAATGGTTATCACCCTGCAGGCTTTACCAGTTCTATGGGATCCCAGTGAGAGTTGGAATCATCACGGAGCATCTATCTGGGGGAAGTAGTTGTTGTGAGATGCAGACTTGGCACTGAAGATGGGGTGGATGAATGTAGTTAGTGTCTGGGAAGGTGAGTTCCTCCTTAAATTTCCTACCTTGGGAGCCTTCCTTGCCTTACCCTGCCCAAGGTCTAGGGAATCCTTGGAGTCTCTGTCCTCTTGCTCTACAAAAACCTCTTGAAATTTCTTCAGATTGTCCACGCTCAGGTGGAAGCCAGTGGCAAACAGAATGTGTTCTCATCCTCTTGAGGTACAGAGTAGGGTAGAGCATGGATTGGGGTAGGGGGATGAGGGTGCAGATTATCTAGTACAGAGGCAGAGAGAAAAGAGAATAAAGAAGGCATACTAAATTAATTATGTTCTTTTGGATATACTTATTGATAGTCCTCCAAATTCTAATATATGATCTTGAAATATTTGTGTACATTACTCAAGAACTGTTAAATATGGCATTTCAAATCAAATAGGTCAATGTCTTTTTCTGGACTAGAAGTAGCTGGACTTCCCTTACTGGAAAGCATCGGTCCTCTGCTTTCTCCTTGATTAGCTTCCTTAGTCCATTCTATACTTATTCTACATTGTCCCAGGCATATATACTGATATGTAGAAATTGGTGGAGAGCTGCGAAGAGTCTGTAATACCTTTCTGCCTCTCCCTGGTGCTTCAGCCTTGATGAAATCTAATCATAGTCAAAATGCTGACTATCATGATGATCCCCTTGGTTGCTAATATATCCTTATAGCTGAAATTCGAAATAACACTCATAAAATACCTAATATAGATTCGTTCACATATCAAGTGTTCAGTGAATGGTGATTCTTGATTGAGTTGTTTTATCCAGTGATTACCCCAGAAGTTTTTACAGACTGGCAACAGAGCTTGATCAATCCTAGAGTTATCTGCTTAAGATAATATAAAAATATAAAATAAAGAATGTAAAAAGCAAGAGTTGACTGCATAAAATCTGATGATGAATTTGAAAAATGGCTGGCAAAGATTTTAGGGATAATCAGTTTGAATTTTATGTTCTCTGCTTTTTAACTAAAATTCATATATTTGCTCTGATTAGGAAGAACATACAACATTTAAATCAGACTGTGCAAATGTATCATTTGCCTACATCACTAACATAGCTATCATTTACTGCATAGCTATTACATTCTAGTTACTTTACACACCCTCCTGTTAACCCTTGCCATATCACTGTAGCATCACTCTGATTAATTTGCACAATGCCATAGAACTACTAAGCAACAGGACAAGGATTTGAGCTTAAATTTGCCTGGTCCCCAAACCCATGTTTTTTTCCTACTAGATCATGGTGTTGTGGTAAATAATAATTTGTTTAGATATATGGAAAAGTGCTGGTGTATGGATTTTTTCTCACTTGGGACAGAGAAATGCATGAAGACAATGTACCCAGTGAAACTGCTCTTATTTTAAAATTTTTAAGTTAAAATTAATATCACTTGGACACCTGGGAATGCCACCACAGCTGTATGATCAACCAATCTGTCTTACCTTCATTTCCTTTAAGGTTCTAGGTCACCTTTCTTAATGTGCTGCTTTGTTCCTTATGGGTGCTTTCAGTAATTTTTTTTACTAGATAGAGAATGATATTTAAAAGGATTTTATTATGTAAATAGTGATATTTTAAAAGCAAGAAGTTATCCATGCATTGAGGACATCAGTATGTCAGACTTATAATTGACAACTTGCAAGATCTGCTTTTGATTTATAGCTCGATTACAAACTCACTGTTTCCCCTCTGCCAATGAAATTGGCAATATTCTTTCAGCCCAGATGGTGCATTAGCCTTGGCCAGCTGGTTCACCCTGTGCTGCCTCATCACAGGACCATACAGCAAATATTGCCACATATGACCCAGTTCAGTAGGTAACACACGAAGGCTTCATGCTGGGCCTTGCCCTCAGGGCATATGGAAGTGAACCTGAATGAGATTTATGCATCCAAATTTGTACACTATCTCAAGCTCCCTATAGTCATTCACTATCTTGACTCTATGTTTGAAACTGTTTAGAGTAGGCAGAATTGCTAAGTATTTATATAAAGTTTAAAAGTTGATTTCATGGTACTATCCTTAATTCTCACCTTTTAATTATTTTGATAAATTCAAGACGATAACTTTAATATTGTCTAGGCATTAATAAATATTAAAAAATTTTAAATGTATGTTGTTAAAGAGTTTTAAATATCCTAATTAGTTTTGATAGTTAAAAAGGGTGTGTTTATAAATAGTGTAAAAGGAGAAGTTTATGACAAATTTCAAAGTCACAACTCTTAATAGGCTACATGGGTACAATAACAATAGCTAATATGCATTATATACTTTACAGGTTGAAATAAATTTATAAATATATATATTTTAAGTAGTAATTACTATAATTTTAAGACAAGATTATAAATGATAGGAGAAAAAAGTGAGATAAGGGGGGAAAGTCTATTTTCTGCAAAAAACATCATTCTTTGAATTTATTTTGGATTACGTAAGGATAGAGCCACATATTTCTCACTTTCAGTGTAATTATAATTTTCTCTCTAGTAATTCTTTTCCATTTCAAATTAAATGTATAGGTAATCCATTAATTATTTTGTGTGATCAATACTACACATTCTTACATTGGATTAAAAAAGCTTGTATATGTTCCATATCTGTATATTTGCAATAGCAAAATAGAAGTAGAAAACAAATGATCTTCTCAGAACTGTAGTTTCTATTTTATTTAATTTATTCATATAGTGCTACAGTGACAGATAAGAGATTATCCCTATCTTTTGGGTAAATTTGGTCAGTACCGTTGAAGGTAATGCATTTTTTGTTTGTTCAGTATCAATTTTAATTTTCTAAGGGAATTGGAAAGCAAAAATACTTTTTCATATCTAGAATAAAATTTGTGTGTGTGTTTGTGTATACCGAACATCTTATATATATATATCACGTATTATATATATGTATCATTTTATACCTTCTTTTGTCTCAGCCCATTTAATGAATAATAATTGAAATTTGAAGATAATTCTATATGAATGGTGGTTTTGCATGAATTTTTAATGAAGTTTGTTGTCTGCATCAGTTTTGATATGCTTTTTAAAAAATTATTTATAGCTGCCCTGGCTAGTGTAGCTCAGTGGATTGAGCGCAGGCTGGGAACCAGGGGGTCCTGGTTCGATTCCCAGTCAGGACACATGCCTGGGTTGCGGGCTGGGTCCCCAGTGAGGGCCATGTGAGAGGCAACCATACATTGCTGTTTCTCTCCCTCTCTTTCTCCTTCCCTTCCCCTCTCTCTAAAAATAAATAAATAAAATCTTTAAAAAAAGTGTTTGTAGCTATTTTACAATATAGAGAGCTACATTTAATTATAAAAATGATGAAGTTTTTAACAGGGAATGAATTTTTAAAATATTTGTTCTGGAATTAATTTTATTTTTATATAATCTTTATAGTCCACATCATAAGTTTAAAATACTACTTCTGTGCTTGTAAGTGTACTTAAGTAAATTTTTGATTTCTTAGGTTTTTATTCAGGATTGTTTTCAGGCAGTCCTTGAAAAATTTTTTTGTTGGTTTATATCTGGAGCCATTGTCAATAGATTGATGTTTGTTTCTGGCTTAGATTGCTTCTTCTCATCTGTACCCATTTTAAAAGACAAACTAAGTCACATTAGAAAGTTTAAGAGTCAGAAGAGATGTTTGGTAATTGAAAAAGTTGGAGTTTTTTGGATTCAAAATTGTTTGATTTTTTTTAGAATATGGGGGAAAAAAGCAAAAATTTGTTTTTTCAGCAGTTTAGTTCCAGTAGCTCCAAGATGGTGGCGTAAGTGGAGCCTTCAGTAAGCTCCTTCCAGGACCAATCTGGAATTACAACTAAATTGTAGAGAAACCATCTGGAATAACCAACTGTAAACTAGCTGGAGAGAAGCCTTATAACCACAGCTAGACTGAAGAAACCACTTCACCATGAGACTGGTAGGGAATTAGAGGAAGCATGAAAGGGCTGGCTGGGTTCCCTTGGGTGGCAGTGGAAGTCCCAGAGGGATATTTCAATGGCCAGGGCTTCCTCCTGAGAAGTGTGGGGTCTAAACCCAAAAATGGGCTCCCCAGCATATAGCACCAGAGCCAGAAAAGAACCCAGATGACATCCAGCTGTGAAAAGCAATAAAGTTTCTGTCTGCCAGGAAGAGACCACTGGAAAATAAGAGAGTTTCTTAAAGGGCCAATGCACAAAATTTCATTTGCAGCTATTTACTCTGTGCTCTGGCAGTGGGAAGGCAGAGTAGCCTATAGACATTTGAGGAAGTCCAGCACTGGGACTCTGGGGAAAGAACTGAAGCAACAGCCACCAGGAACCCTGTGCTGAGTCATTCTCCATACTACAGAAGCTACCTTTCTCAGGCAGAGCACTTCCCTCCAAGGAGCATCAGCCTGAGAGAGGAAGCAATGGCCCTGCCCACAGGAATTACTCTGTCCCACCCTGTGGAACTTAAGCCAGGCTGCTAATTAGAGCTTAAGGCTATATCACTGATTAGTTTAACATTAAGGTGGATCTCTGGATAGAGATCTATGGGACTTCAGTTGACTTCCCTTAGGGCCTGGTGCTGATACAGCATTGCTGTGCAGCCTAGTTCTTTCTGCACACAAATAAGCCCAGCAGAGGGAACCACATACTATGGATTGCTGATAACTCCAAACAGGTTGACCAGGGCCAGTCACAAGCAGCATCTGACAAAAGCTTATACCAGAGTCTTTGCAGATCTACCTAACACATAGAAACAAATACAAAGAAGCAGCAAAATAGGAAGACAAACAGACCACAAATGAGAGAATAAGAGAATTCTCCAGAAGAAATGCTAGATGAAATGTAGGCTAGCAATTTACCAAAAAGAGAGTTTAGAATATGTTGTAAGACTCCTCGACAACATGAAAAAGACATAGAAACCATAAAAAAGGACCAGTCAGAAATAAGGAATCTACCATCTGAAATAAATAATATACAAGAAAGAATAAACAGGTTAGATGAAGCACAGGATTAAATCAGTGATTTGGAAGACAAAGTAGAAAACAAAGACCCAGGCAGAGCAGCAAAAAGAAAAAAGAATTTAAAAACTCAAGGAGAGTATATGAAACATTTTGGACAACATGAAGCATAAAACATCTGCACCATGGGGATACCAGAAGGAGAAGAAAAGGAGCAAGGGATTGAGAACCTACTTGAAGAAATAATGACAGAAAACTTTCCTAATCTGGTAAAGGAGAAAGACACACAGGTGTAGGAAACTCAGAGATCCCCCAAACAAGTTGGACCCAGAGAGTTCCATACTGAGACACATCATAATAAAATGAGAAGGCTTAAAGACAAGGAGAGAATCCTAAGAGCCACAATAGAAAAGAAGGCAGTTACATACAAGGGAGCACCAATTAGATGGTCATTTGATTTCTCAACAGAAACATTTCTGGCCAGTAGGGAGTGATGTGAAATATTCAAGTTGATGAAAAATAAGGAACTATAACCAAGGCTACTGTACCCAACAAGGCTATCTTTTCAAAGTGAAACAGAAATAAGGAGCTCCCAAACAAGAAAAAAATAAAGGCGTTTTTTAACACCCAACCAGTAGTGCAACAAATGTTAAATGGGCTTGCAAGGAGAAGGAGAAGAAGAAAAGAAGAAGAAAAAAAACGAGGAAAGCAGTCTAACAATAAAATGGCTCTACATATGTATCTATCAATAATCACCTTAAATGTAAATACCTTAAGTGCTCCAACCAAAAGACATAGGATAGCTGAATGAATAGGAAAACAAATCCTATGTAAATACGGCCTCCAAGAGACACCTCCCAGATCAAAAGATGCACACAGACTAAAATTAAAAGGATGAAAAAAGATATTTCATGCAAATTGAAAGAAAAAAAAAGCTGGGGTAGCAGTACCTATATTAGACAAAACAGAGTTTAAAACCAAGCCTATCGTAAGAGACAAAGAAGGACACTGCATAACAATAAAGGGGACAAACCAACAAGAGGATATAACCCTAGTAAACATTTATGCACCCAACAGAGGAGCACCTAAATATGTGAAGCCAGTCTTCATGGATATAAATGGAGAGAACAACAGAAATACAGTCATAGTCAGGGATTTTAATGCCCTATTGACTTCAAAGGATAGATCTTCCGGAGAGAAAATCAACAAGCAAGCAGCAGCTTTAAATGACGTACTAGATCAAATGGATTTAATTGATATCTTCAGAACACTTCATCCCAAAGCAACAGAATATACATACTTTTCAAGTGCACATGGAACATTTTCTGGGATAGACCACATGTTGGGACACAAAACAAGTGTCAATAAATTTAAGAAGATTGAAATCATACCAAGTATCTTCTCTGACCAGGTTGCTATGAAACTAGAAATCAATCACAAGAAAAACACTGAAAAACACACAAAGACATGGAAGCTAAATAACATGTTATTAAACAATGAATGAATCAACTTTGAGATGAAGAAATCAAAAGATACCTGGAACAAATGAAAATAAGACACAATAATCCAAAATCTGTGGGACACTGGAAAAGCAATCCTAAGGGGGAAATTCATGGCAATACAGGCCCAACTAAAAAAAAACAGAAAAAGCTCAAATAAACAATGTAACATCATACTTACAGGAACTTGAAAAAGAAAAACAAAGCCCAAAATGATAGAAGGAAAGAAATAATAAACATCAGAGCAGAAATAAACAAAATGGAGTCTATAAAAATGATACAAAAATCAATGAACCCAGGAACCAGTTCTCTGAAAAGATAAAGAAGATTGACAAACCTTTAACTGGACACATCAAGAAAAAGAGAGGACACACACACACAAAAAAAAACAGATATAAAAGAGAAATAACAACTGACACCAAAGAAATATAAAGGATTGTGAGAAAATATTATTAACTATATGCCAACAAATTGGACAACCTGGATGAAATGAATACATTCCTAGAAACATACAATAATCAGGAAAAATCAAAGACTCTGAATAGATAGATTACATCTAGTGAAATTGAAGCAGTAATTAAAAAATTCCAAACAAATAAAATCCCTGGACGGGATGGCTCCACAGGTGAATTTTACCAAACATTCTGAGAAGAACTAACACCTCTCTTCTCAAACTATTTCATAAAATTCAAGAGGAGGGAAGGCTCCCAAACTCATTTCATGAGGCCAGCATGATCCTAATTCCAAAACCAAATAAAAATACTATGAAGAAAGAAAATTATAGGTCTATATCCATGATAAACATAGATGCTAAAATCCTCAACAAAATATTAGCAAGCCAAATATAGCAATGCATTGAAAAGATCATGCACCATGATCAAGTGGGATTTATTCCAGGAATGCAAGGTTGGTACAACCTTTACAAATCAATACATATAATTCCTCCAAAAAACAAAATGAAGGGTAAAAATCACATGATCATGTCAATAGATTGCAGAAAAAGCATTTGATAAAATCCAACACTGATTTATGATTCAAACTCTCAGCAAAGTGGGGTTAGAGGGAACATACCTAAACATAATAAAGACCACATTTGTCAATCCCACTGTCAGCATCATACTCAATGGACAAAAACTACAAACATTCCCCTTGCAACTTGGAGCAAGACAGGGATGTCCATTTTCACCTCTCTTATCCAACATAGTACTGGAACTACTAGCCACAGCAGTCCAACAGAGGAAGAGATAAAAGGCATCCAAATTGGAAAGGTAGAAGTAAAACGGTCATTATTTGCAGATGACATGATACATAGAGAATCCCAAAGATTCCACCAGAAAACTACTAGAACTGATAAATGAATTCAGCAAAGTAGCAGGATACAAAATTAATATCCAGAAAACAGTTGCATTTTTATATGCCAATAATGAAATAACAGAAGGGGATATTAAGAAAACAATCCCACTCATAATTGCTACAACAAGAATAAAATACCTAGGAATAAACCTAATGAAGGATGTAAAAGACCTGTACTCAGAATATAAGACACTGAAGAAAGAAATTGAAAAAGATACAAATAAATGGAAGCACATACTGTGTTCATGGATAGGAAGAATTAACATCATTAAGATGTCCATACTGTCAAAACAATTTATAGATTCAGTGCAATTCCTATCAAAATTCCAATGACATATTTCACAGAACTTGAACAAATATTTCAAAAATTTATATGGAACCACAAAAGGCCCCACAAAGCAACGGAGATCCTGAGGAAGAACAAAATTGGAGGAATCACGCTACTTAATATCAAACTATACTATAAGGCCATAGTAATCAAAACGGTATGGTCATAAAAATAGACACATAAGTCAATGGAAAAAAAATAGAGATCCCATAAATAATTTCACACCTTTTTATTATTTTTTAGTTTTATTTTTTAAAGCTGTGTCAACTTTATTTTATATTTTTTAGATTTTATTTATTTATTTTCAGAGAGAGGAGAAGGAAGGGAGAAAGAGCAATGTATGGTTGCCTCTCACATGGCCCTCACTGGGGACCTGGCCCGCAACCCAGGCATGTGCCCCAACTGGGAATCGAACCGGGACCCTCTGGTTCCCAGCCCGCACTCAATCCACTGAGCTACACCAGCCGGGCATTTCACACCTTTTTAGTCAGTTAATATTCAACAGAAGAAAGCAAGCACATACAATGGACTAAAGGTAGTTTATTTAATAAATGGAATTGGTAAAAATGGACAGATAAATGCAGAGAAGTGAAACTAGACAACCTTCTCACACCACACACAATAATAAATTCAAATTGTATCAAATAATTAAATGTTAGTCCTGAAACCATAAAAATTGTAAAAGAAAACATCGACAGCAAAATCTTAGCAATTTTTTTTATTGATTATGTCTCCTCAGGTAAGGAGACATAAGGAAACAAAGGAAAAACTAAACAAATGGGGTTATATCAAACTAAAAAGCTTTTGCACAGCAAAAGAAATCATCAACAAAATAAAAAGACAACTTGCAGAATGGGAGAACATAGTCACCAACATATCTGGTAAGGGGTTAATATCTAAAATTTATAGGGAACTTACAAATCTCATCACGAAAAAAAGAGAAATGACTCAATTAAAAAATCGTCCAAAGAGGACATACAGGTGGCCAATAGACACATGAAAAAATGTTCAATGTCACTAATCATCAGAGAAATGCAAAGTAAAACCACAATGAGATATCATCTCACACCTGTCATCAATAAATCAACAAACAAGTGTTGGCAAGAGTGAGGAGAAAGGGGAACCCTTTGTCACTGTTGGTAGGAATGCAGGTTCATGCAGCCACTGTGGAAAGCAGTAGAGAGATACCTCAAAAAATTAAAAATGGATCTGCCTTTTGACCCAGCAATCCCACTTCTGGGAATATATCCATAGGAACCCAAAATACTAACTTGAAGGAACATAAACACCCCTATGTTCATTGCAGTGTTACTTACAAGCACCAAGATATGGAAGCAGCCCAAGAAAGAAAGAAAGGAGCTCCTCCCCTTCACAGCAGTATGGATGGAGCTGGACAGCATTATGCTAAGTGAAGTAAGCCAGATGGTGAAAGACAAATACCATACAATCTCACCTACAAGTGGAATCTAATCAACAAAATGAAAAAGCAAGCAAAATATAACTAGAGACATTGAAATAAAGAACAAACTGATAGCAACCAGAGGGGAGGGGAGAGGGACGTAATGGGGGAAAGAAGGGACAGTGTTGGTAAGGAATATGTATAAAGGACCCATGGACAAAGCCAAATAGGGTAAGATTGAGGGTGGGGCAGGGGAAAGTGGTAGTAGGAAAATGGAGGCAACTGTATTCAAACAACAACAAAAAATGATTTAAAAATCCAAACAAAGAAATGTAGTTCCAGAAATATAGTCAAAGACATTGAAGATTTTAGTCACTCTATCTCAACATTATACCTTCATCTCTAAAACAAATACTATCTATACAAAGTGTTATGATGATGAATTCTGTCACACATGTAAACTATAGGGCGCCAATTAATTTTAGTTATATTCATTTTTTCATTGGTAATAAAATAATCATGTGTGTGCATATATAATTATAATAATCAGTAAAATAATCATATTTATAAATATTCCAGAAAAAGCGGAAAAATTAATTGTAACCGCTCACTGCCAATGTACAAACTATTCTTTTTCTGCCATTTTTCCTTCACTGCATTTGTTCTGAAGGAGCTTTGTAAAGTAAATGTAAAAAAATAGAATTAAACATCTTTAAATATTTACAGTGCTATGAAGAGAATACTTATTAGAGATTTCCTATACAGTCTGTTAAATTTAATTTCTCTAGTTAATTAAGTATTCTATTTAGGTTAGTATATAGTAATAAATATTCAGACTTTATAACCCAGAATCAGGTACTGAGATAATGTTTGAAAGAACAAATCAAATGGCATCAGGGGTGCAACCTCACATAAATAATGTTTTATTGTCCTGAGACAAGCAGATCTAACACACTGATTTCAATGAAATTAACATGATTACAATGTGTATTGTGCAATTTTTGTGGGGGGGAACTAATATAGAGCCTTTTAAAAATACATGATAGGATATGCTGACACCAATTAAAATATATGTAGGGCTATTAATTTACGCTCATATGTTCCTTAGAGTCATATGTAACTTTGTGTTCTCTTTTATGAATTAGCACAGTCTAAGGAAGTGCTGTTGCTACGGGACATGTAAAAGCTATTTCAGTCTTTACCATGCTTCGGCAGATAAGCATTACGACTCAAGTCCTCAGCTGTAAGTGGCTGAAGAACGGCTCTCTTTTACATAGCACGTTTCCTCCTTCACCAAGCACTGTGGGTTGGTAGAGCTAATATTTGGGAGATGTAACCATAGAAAACACCCAAAGTTCTGACAGCAGTTGCTACTTCTGTGGATACTCTTAGAACCTTTGAGTAATCATTTTTACACTCTCATGAACATTCACACTCATCATACAATCATCATGGTTGTGATTTGTAATTAGACCTTGTAAGCTCATCAGTTACAGATAATTTTTCCTTATTTGTTATTTGTGCTTATACTGCTTAGCATGATGTGTACTACATAGACAATGTTGAATATTTGTCACACTGAAGAGGATGTTACTAATATTTTGTTTGTCAACTTTGTTAGTACATTTATATGCCTTCACTCCTCACATATAACACACACAGGGAAATATAGCATAGCATATGATATGTGATTGTTAGCAATTAGTAGCCTGTCATTATGGAAAAACATCTCACTAGAAAGTATGAGATCCAGCTTTGTTAGAACTCTTCCACTAATTAGCTCTGTGCCTGAAGGAGCCTCTATTCCCTTGGGAACAGCATCCATTGTTATTAAATAAAAGAGGTGATTTCTAGGATCCATGCCCAGTAAAAACCAGAATTTTTAATTCAGGTTCTGGGTTTTAAATTTGCATTCCTCTCACTTACTGATTTTATGTAGTTAAAACTACTCACATATTAGACAAAGTCTGTATTGTTATACATACATGTATGTGTGTATACATATAATAGTAGCTATAAGGGTACTGATCAGACTTACAGTGGTGACTTTGAGGATGGGAGAATAGGAAAATAAAATTGTATGTAGAGTCAAAAGGACTATGATTTTTTCTTTTTTTTTAAGAGGTTCAGGCAAATTATTGCAGGTGTCAGAAGGAGTTGCTTAATTCTATTGTGCAGAAAGCTCAGTTGCAAACCAGCCTAAGCAATGGTGAAATTTAAATAAGTATTCTATGATTGTTGTGTCTTTAACATCAGTTTATTTCAACAATTTTTAAAAACTTTTATTGTTGTTCTATTACAGCTGTCCCAGTTTCTTCCCCTTGCTCTCCAATGCCCTATCTACTCCCCCCACCCCACCCCTTCCCTCAGTCAATCCCCACCCCATTGTCTGTGTCCATGGGTCATGTTCCTTTATACACATTCCTTGACTTTATACATGTTCCCTTCCCCTTCTTTACAACCTTCTTCTCCTTTCTCCTCCCCTCTGGTCAATGTCAGTCTGTCCCTTGTTTCCCTGTCTCTAGTTCTATTTTGCTCATTTGTTTGTTTTGTTGATTAGGTTCCACTTACAGGTGAGATCATGTGGTATTTCTCCCTCACCGCCTGGCTTATTTCACTTATCATAATGCTCTCCAGATCTATCCATGCTGTCACAAAGTGTAGGGGTTTCTTCTTTCTTTCTGCTGCATAGTATTCCATTGTGTAAATGTACCACAGATTTTTGATCCACTCATTTACCGATTGGCACTTAGGCAGTTTCTCATACCTTGCTACTGTACATAGTGCTGCTATGAACATTGGAGTGCATAGGTTCTTTTGGATTGGAGTTTCAGGATTCTTAGGGTATAATCCCAGCAGAATTTTATTTCTTTCTCCCTTGCCATCTGCGATTTGTGTCATTTAAACAAATATAAATATAAGAACAAAAAGATTGAAATATGCTAATATAATTTAGAGGAGAATAAGTGTTTGTTATCCTTTTTATAGTCTAAAAAAGACTGCTAATTTGGTTATTTGTATTGTGGGCTCTTAAGCTTCTATGTTGAATTTTATAGTTAAGGATTGATGTATATGGAAGATATAGGAGAAATATTTATTTATATGTTCATACCACCTTTTGCAAGGCTGACAGGTTTGGTCTCAGTAAAAATTTCTGTAGAATTTGTAGAATATAAAATCAGAATGCTATTCAAGTCTTACAGATTAAAACTCTGATTGCAAGATATCATACTTTAGAGCTATTCCCTCTAATTAAGGTTTTTTGTTTTTTCTTTATCAAAATAATTCTACTTACGAATAAGGGAGGGACTGTAAAAGCCCCTATAGCACGGGTGGCAAACACAAGGCCCACGGGCCAAATCCAGCCCTCCACCTTGTTTTATCCTGCCCAGCACCTTGTTTCTACCTGGTGGCCACGCTGAGCTCTCACTTAATTTCATTTATACAGTCCTAAAATTGCATCTGGCCCTTTAAAGGCAACTTCGAGGCTGATGTGGCCCCCCTGGTGAAAATGAGTTTGACACCCCTGCCCTGTAGTATCACTTTCTTTCTTCCTGAAAACTTTGTTGTTGTAGTTAAATCCCCACCTAGGAACTGCCCTTTCAGTAGACTAAATTCAGGCTTCAAATACTGAGACAGAACTCCCACTGGGCCCAATTCTGCTGTCCTCCTTCAGGCAAAACTGTCTTTAAATTTAAGCAGTCTCACTTAGGTACTGTAGTAATAGGCACAATAGATACACCAAGAAAGGCAGGAAGGGGGAGCGTGCTTGCAGAAGCATGGCTGACTCAGGATCTTATCGCATTGCACCAAATGATCGGCAGAGCATTTTGGCAAGTATAGATTCTCCATCAGATATCTAATTCATAGAGTTTCTCGTGAATTCTTTCTATTCTGCTGGATGTAACTTCTATTAAAGGAACTGTCAAGTATCTAAAGATACACTAGTCATCACGTCTTCTGAATTCAGTTCTTTAGAGTGCCACCTATCAGACTGGCTTATGACT
This sequence comes from Micronycteris hirsuta, assembly GCA_004026765.1. NCBI lineage: Eukaryota > Metazoa > Chordata > Mammalia > Chiroptera > Phyllostomidae > Micronycteris > Micronycteris hirsuta. The sequence goes on along the minus strand of PVJI01009719.1, from coordinate 47,650 downwards.
ATTTACTCTAAAACAATAAAAATAAGAGAAGAAAGATTTTGAATTTACTACATCTATTTAAAAACAAACAAACGGGATTTTCAAATTAATATCGATGGAAAACAATATTTCAAACCACCCTTATTTCGTTTGGAGTGTATACAGGAACTGTGTAGCCAGAGGTGGCCTCAGGCAAAATTGAAGATTAGGCTGTGTTGTCTTCAGTTCCCTTCCTTTCCAGGGTGACGGGAGTCTCCTCTTCCCTCCACTGTCTTTCCCCCAGGCCCTCAGCTTTGGGACTCACTATGGTCTCCTGCCCTCTCTTCTTTTCTACATCTAAGCCTAACTCTACTTTCTATATAACATCTGCATTTAGAGAAAGTCCTTCCATATCATAGCGCATAAGAATAAATGAATACAAATTGCAAATGAAAGGGTTGTCTGGGAGCCTCTTTATCGGTAGGAGTATCATCCCCAGGGCCTCACACAGAGAGCTTGCAGAAGCCATAAAGAGTGACAGTTTTGGTGATGGTGATAATACTATGATGTTTGTGGTTCCTCAAAAACACTACCACCCTCCTTATCTCATTCTTATCTTCATGATATTTTCCCTGCTTGAAAAACTGGCCTGCCCCCATCTCACCCTACTATGATCATCTGTACCTTTCATGATAGGCCATCTGGTTGTAGGTTATTGAAACGTAGTCTAAACTAGCTTAAGCAAAGGGATTATGTTGGCTAACGAAAATAGGAAATCCAGGAATGTTTCGGGCTTTAAGCACACGCCGATCCAGAGGTGATGATACCTTGGTATTACAGCATTGTCTTGCTTTCTTAATATCTCAGCTCTAGTTTTCTTTCTTTTGGCTTCATTCTTAGCCAGGCTTTCCCACATCATGACAGAAAGGGCTTAAAGCAGTTCTGCTCTCAGTTGTGTTCCTACTGAAAAAATGAAAAAAATTCCTTCAATAGGAGAAAGATGAAAGGAAAACATGTTGAAGAGGCAGAACTATGTGTCTATGATAGAGCTTATCAAAAGCTGTAATTTTATACGGGTTTTTGGCAGTCTTTTTCACTATAGCTCTGTAGAACAAGGGGTTGTTCACTACTGTATCGAAAGATACTCTGAGTATCGGGTTTTAAGGCATTACACTGTTTATATTAAGAAGCCAGCAAAGGCCCTGGTGGGTAGCTTAGTTGGTGAGAATATCATCCCGATATGCCAAGGTTGTGCGTTTGACCCCTGATCAGGGCACATAGAAGAAGCCACAAATGAATGCACAAATAGGTGGACCAACAAATCATTGTTTCTCTTTCTCTCAAATAAGTAAAGAAGAGGGAGCAAATATTTGTGTATGTAACTGTGTCCTTTAATTTTGACGATTTAAATAGATATTTTCTCTATTTTAAATGAAGAAAGCAAGGCTCAGAGAGGTTCTGCAACCCATCCAATCATGACCTGATACAATATATAACATTACAGAAACGTTCCTACAGTTATTACTCTGAAACGTGCCACAGGCAGCACAGAAACCCTTGTGGATCTAGAACATTCATGTGTTTTGTGACTGTCAAGTTCACAGACATACTGTGAATTATGTATGTCTTTACTAGGCCCACTCAAAATATTTTCACAGCTTCAGAAAATAACTTCCTTTTGAAGATAGTCATATTGGACAATAATGTTAATATTTTAGAAAAGCTTTAGTAAACCAGAAGAACCAAGGTAATATTAATCAGTGCCTCTTTGGGGAGCAAGAAACACTGAACTGCCGTGTGTCTTTCTCTTTGAAATTTTAGTCTTAATTAAATTTGAAGTGATCACGAGGGAACCACCAAAGGGACTTACATGGAACCCATGATAGCCATTATGATTTATTAGAATATATCAAAGCTGAATAAAAATATTCTTAATTCTATTTAATGGGCAAAAAAAGCAATCATGTCAAACTCATATATATAATACCTAATCAAGCCCATTAACCCAAATGTAAACATATGTAGAGAGAAATTAGGATCCTACCATCAAGAAAATTGTTTTGACCTACACTCCTGGGTATTTTTGAGCCTGATTATTCAAGAGTTTAGGTTTATATAATACCGACTTTAAAGGTTGCATATCATAAGTATAGGTGGGTGTTGATACAAACTTTTATACTATAAATCTATTTCTGATAATCATTTTGTCATTGTTTTATGTTCTTAACATAAACCTTTTACTTTAAATACTTAACTGATTTTTCTTTTATGTTTATTACAACAAGTTAAAGTCTGTTAATAATCATTCACTTTACATTCAATATATTTGTCAAAATCACTCCTATGATTGTTTGACTCTTAATTCAGGTTGACTCCATAACTAGTATTTGAGACCATACATATTTTCACTCCCACAAAAATAGCTGTGGCTTAATGCTTAATTCATTGTCCATTCAGTCTTCTGGATGTTGTAGTCATGGCAAAAAAAGCTGTGCAAAGTTATTAACAATTTGGCTACAGTCTCTTTTGGAATGTTTGTTGTCCTTAGAGACTCACAGCAGGGAAAAAAAAATCACAGTCCCCTTCAGCAACCTGTGCTTCACTGAAATATTGGCTTTGACAAGCCTGCAGGGGTGAGAAATAATTTCTTGTGTGAGGGTTTGCACTTCATGGGTGTCTTTCTGAGTTTATTACCAGGAGGAAATGGAAAGAAAGCCATTCTCACCCTTACCCTTAACCACACTATTATGTGACCACAGTGCCGAAGATTCACTCAGCTTCAGAAAAGGTCTACACCGAGCCCTCAATGAGATAGATACCAGTACCTGGCCCACCTTTTATTGAGTATATTGATATAAATGTCAGTAATCTTGATAATAGGCTACCTTGTCTTTTCAGAAGTTCTAATGATCTATTAAATCTTGTTTCTCATGTTTGGGGCTATCAAATTATGTCTCTGAGTCCAGGATTCTATCTTACCCTCACCGGAAAGCACATCAGAATAACAAAGATGCTTATTGGAATTCTGCACAGTTATCTGGTATTTAAGAAGAACCCTTTCCGGGAGTGTCTCTCTGTAAGCCACCCTGCTATTTGTAGACACCTCATGCAGTCTTTTGTAAATAATGCAGCGATTACCAAGGGGAAAAATAAAAACCAGAGGGTGAAAAATACATATTTAACATATGTTTTAGATACATTGCTTTCCCCAAAGACAATGAGCAAATGTTGTTTATCTGTGTCATGCTATGGAATATACAGGTTGAAAGATACTTGGATACTCTGTCAAATACTTTGCAAAAGTGAGCTGCCTAAGCTTAAAAGCAGACAGAATATTTGAAGTAGTCCACAAACTGAAATGCCCCAGAAATCTTTCATCAATCGGGCCTATGTTCACTATTATAATAAAGTGGCTTTTGGAGTTTATATGCCACAGTCTAATAGGTGACTGTTTAATGGGATTTACATTCACTCAAATAAAATTAGGCTGGTAAGAGACAATGCAACATGCTGTAATGTAAATGGGACTGACGGCAGAATTAAATGTTTGTGGAAACAGGGCAGCAGATCTATCAAGAGCTAATTAGACAGAGAGTTCAGAGGCAGGCTTGGAAGTAAACAGTAACAACAAAGAAAGAAAGAGAGCAAGAATGGAGGGAAAAAAAGACCTTTTGTGCACGGAAGAAAAGGAACCATACAAAAGTTATTTAATTAGAAACTCAGATGGAGTTTCTCCCATGAGAAAAACTTATATTGTTATCTGAACCTGTTGATAATATTAAGTTAAATAATAACATTGATAAATTATTGTGTGTCTAAATAGTTCTTTGTTGTAATTAGCATTTGAATATTTGGCTTTCCTGGCATTCCCTTCACATGGTAACTTTCCTGGCTTGGCTCACTGTATCCAGAAAGTTTCTGAAGTTCATCTTTGAAGTTCTTCTAACAGAAAGCATAAAACTGAGACGAAGTTAAAATTTTGGGGCTTTAGTGAGGAAGGTCAAAGTGTAAAATTGCCAATAGATTATGTTAATAAAGAACAACAATTTTGGATTGGAGATTTAATTAGCATGTGGACAAATGTAATATTAATTTCAAATTCATTTTTTCATGAACAGATTGTACACAATAGCATTTTATTATAGTGACTTTTTTTTTTTTTAAGCAGAGCTGTTATATAGGGGGAAATATCTAGCCTTTGGTATATCTGAGAAACTGTTTTGATGAAATGAATCAGGATCTATATGCTTGATATTTAAAGAAGCAAAGGCTGATTACTTGATTCACTTTCTTTTTTAATCTTAAACCCAGCATTTAAATCAGCATTGCATAAATCATTTGTCATTAAAAAAGAATTTAATGAATATTTTTAGATTTAAAATTGCTTTCCCACTGTAAGGAGTGATATAGATCTTGTTTTGCATGAAAGCAAAAGTAAATCAGATACACTTCAGAATATTTTCATTCTGCTAAGAATACATTTTAATTATAATAATCCTTTCAATTTGCTGAAAATTCCTACCTACTTCACAGCACTATTGTAAAGATAAAGTGCGCTAATGTATGCAAAAGTGCTTTGGAAATAGTTGAGTACTGCTTACATTATGTGATATAACCAAGAACCTCTAAGGATTTGTGAGGCGCTGTTGCTATGCTATTGGCATATGGAATTTTATATGACAAATGTTGTATTAAGTAATTGAACTCAACTGTTCAAGTCTAACTGATTACTTCTTCTTCTTCTTTTTTTTTTTTTTTTTTTTTTTTTTGCACTCTGCACTACTCAGTCCAAGAATTGTTCTGTGGACATGTTCTAGATTGTTTGTGGTTTGGTTAATCCGTGAAATCCATGGTCTGCATTACTGTCAGCCATTAATGACCTGCGATTGCTTTATTCTTTAATGAAAAGATCAGTGAGATTAGAATTGCTTTGTCCCTGCCATGGAAATAGACCAAGGACCAGTGCCCAGTTTCTCTTTGGTGGAGTTCCAATCTGTCTTTGACCCAGAAATATAGGTGGTATTTGGCAGTTTGTCTACCCACTTGTGACAAAGACATCTATCTTGCTTGTTTGTAAAAGAGAGAGACTAGATCGGGTCAATTTTATAGCAGGTGTATTTTGCATCAAACCATTCTAAACTTGTAAGGCAGCATCCTCTTAACTTTCAATGGTGTTGCCAGGGTTTCTAAAACTTGGCTAATAACCAAAATCACCTGGGGAGCCACTTAAAAATACAAATTCCCAGGCGCCTTCCCTGGAGATTCTGATTCAGTGGGTCTGGGGCAGAGCCAGAAAAGTCTCGAGTGACTCTAATGATTAGAGAAGTTAGCCAAGTTGGGAAAACACACATGGGGTGGATGAATTATATCCCATTACTTTTGTCCATAATGAATAACAATACGTAATTTACTCTTACTTGCCTTGAAATGCTACTGAAATAAATGTGATAAACAGATTCAAGGTATGTATTGTGACTTCACATCTCGCAGAGCCTGTGTCCTCCCGTAATAATTTAGGATGATAATGCTACCTCACAGCATGTTGTGATGGGAAAGAGAGATACTGGAAAAAAGAAAATGATTTCAAGAGCTTAAAGAGCTGCTTTAGCCTGATTGTTGTTAACTATGCCTGGTATCCCGGAGATGAGTTTTAGTCCCAGCTCTGTGACTGAGTCACTTTGTAACACCTTTACAATCACTTTCGCTTTTTGGATTTCATTTCCTTACCTATACAGTGAGGGGGCTGGAAAAAACCACTGCTGAGATCCTGCCAGCTCCCTCTTTCATATGGACAGTGTCATGTATGTGGCAGAGTCCACGTGGTAGAAAGGTCCACTTCAAAATTATTTACTGACCATCAGAGAACATCATGATCAACTGAGAGTTTGGGTCTTTTCTTAAGTGTAACTTCTATTTGATCACATTGCATTAAATATTTTAAAATATATTTTTATACCCTGGCGCACACTGCTTTTATATATATATATATACTTTTAGTTTTATAAATTCATCATGTGCTCCATGGTGTAGGTTCTGTAGTCTAAGTTAGACAATTGATTTCTTTAATATAACACTTAAAAAACTTTAGAGTTGCACAAATTAGCCTTCTTGCTATTTTGAAAGGTAAATAGGCCGAAAATTCTACTCCACATATAGGCACAGAATTAAATGAACAGAAGGATGATGTCTGGGAAATGATGAAACAATGATAGACTCATTTAAGCTCCATGGTATTTAATGAGCCACACATGTACCATAGAGATTTCGGGGCTTTAAATGAAGACATTTTCTAGACGCAATTTACTACCTTACAAAAAGAGGACAGAGTGAACGGGGGCCGGGGGGGGGGGGAGAAAAAAAGTGACCTGAGTGGCTGGGACATGATATGGCAAACCTGACTAATATAATTAAAAAAAAAAACAAAAACGCATACTTATGGAAGAATCTGTGGTGAGATAGATGATTTCCACTTCCCAAGTGTTCATATTTTACTGGGTGTAGTATTATTTTTAGAAGGAAGTCCTTTAGTCTGATAAGATTTTACATATAAAGAAAAACATTTTCACCTCCCAGCATGCCTTTTAAACTCTACGCCTATTTCTGCATCTCACTATTACATTTCACAAATAAAGAAATGCAAGTAGTGTTTTAATTATGGAAAGAGGGAGACAAATTCATTGGGATCTTTTAGGAAAATAAGTTAAATTATATGAATGAAGCCAGTAACTAATTAGAGAATAGAAAATTTGGATCTATGACACTTCCAAATGCCTTTGAAAATTACAGCTTTTTTTTAGAAAAGAAAAAAAAATGAGGGGTTTTTAATACTAAGGGGGAATGGGAGAAATGTTTAGAAAGTAATTTCTGGAGGTATGTGATATTTTTTCCATTTTTTCTTGCCATTTTCTTCCGTTTCATTGTTTGTCAAAAAATGAAGAGCATGAAGAGAACGGAGTGTGTCATTGTCCACTGACTCAGTTCGGATTCTTCTGATTATGAGAGAGCCGTTCACCTCCTCTGATCCTCACTTACTGATACCTGCAATGAAATTTTTGAGCGGGTCGATTTCCAAGCCCCTCCCCCTGTTCTAATATGGTTTCCAACTCTCCAGTCCATCTTCAATTCCACTTAGTAGGCTTTCATTGTATGTGCTGCATGTTTTTCCACTGCAGTTTGCTTCTTCCTAATATTCAATTCCATTGTTCTGTAATTGGGTCCAGGATGAGTAAAGTTATGTGACTGCTACATTCCAGGTGAAAAATATTACTCACTTCAGGAAAGAAACAAATGTGTAGAATCCATTTAAGACATGTTTGGGAGCAACTGCTTTTAAGGTTAAAAAGTGATTGCTTAAACTTTAGCCTAATTTACTATTGAAAATTTAATATATTGAACACTAGCTTGTTTTCACACATCATGGAGAGAGAACTATTTATGAATCACTTAGTTGTCCATTCACCTTTCAGCAAATGTGAAAGTTTTTGGTTTCTTTCTCTCATATGTTTATTGATCATTCCAAGGGGTCACCAGCTACCTAATGTTAGGCCTTTGGTTTTGGCAGAACTGATCTTTATGTCTTATCTTTAAAATATGGTGGCTGCCATGGGAACAAATTAATGAGCACATGCTACTAGTAAAAACTGCCTATTTATCGAACAATCCCTGCAATTGTGGGAGCAAAGTGCAAGGTAATGAGGCGTCACCTCTCAATGGTTATTCAGTCTGCGTTTGCATCACTCTGTGATTTAGGATTTTGTTTTATTTCCAAAGAATTTCTTTTCCATCTTCTGAAGCAGATTTTCAAGTTCTATTAAAAGAAAACTTTATTTTTATTGTAATTCAGTTACAGAGACCAAAATTATTCTACATGTTATTAGATCTTTGTTAAAAAAAAAAGGAATGAGGTCTTCTAGAGAGATACTTATTTTCTGAAACTTTAGAATATAATCAAATGTCTCTTTTACAATTAAACATTTTCAGCTTATTTATGCAGGGCACTTTTTGTACCCTTTCTTAGATTATAGTCTTTTCTTAACTTAAGCACTCTCTCCAGAAAACTAATGACCTGTTCATTCCTGAGATTCCCATTTTAATTTTGAAGGGGAAAGTTTGCATTTTGCCACAAACAAAATAACAACAATCAAGTTACACCAACTTTCAAGAGAAAAGTAAGCCTCTTATATCAGCAAAGATTTTGAAGGAGGATGATCTTGAAGGTCCTTTGATTAAATAGGATAGCAAAAGTTATAAAATTAATGTAAAGACAAAGTTAGAAAAACTTGATAGGAAGAAGATGAACAGAAGTAAGATATGCTGCTTTTAGAATTAGCTTCTGGCTCATTATGAACATATTGCAGTGATGGTGATAATTATGAGATAAATATAGGATCAAGTTACAGAATTATGAAATATAAACTATATCTCTTCTTTTATTCTCTCTAAACATTCTCATTGCAAGCAGAAATCAGCAGCATTTTATTATTTGCTTGAAGTTTTGATATTTTACTATGGAATTTTAAGAATTCAAGTAAGTAAGTTTAAATGCAGAGCTGACAGACTTAGGTAAGTTCAGCAGCAAACATTAAATCTAATATGTTATAGATCTTTAATCATCATCTGCAGAAGTTCTAGTAAGCAAAAGAAATTCAGTTCTAATAGAGACTGGTGTAGTGTAGAGAAATTCCATGAATTCTCCTCATCTCTTCAACCCTCACCACTCATTTTATTTATAAAACACTTATTTAATAATCAGTTATGTTGCATTCAAATGTACACATATTTACATTAAATGAACAATGTTTAATTATTCTGATAGCCTTAGTTTTAAAACTCTGTCCTAACAGAGGTGCAAATTTCGTAATCTGCAATGTACATGCAAAGGAAACCATCCAAACTTCTCTAATTCATTAAGTATAGTTATATCCTGTGGCTCTGACATAGATCCAGAGTAGTGTTCCAGAATCCAAACAAATATTATAAGTGATTAATTTTCTGTGTGGGCATGAATATTAATTTGGTTTTTAATGTGACCAATTATGTTAGGAAGTGAGGTAAATCAACGTTTTTCAAATATTGTTATATTCATTTTTATGTATTTAGGTTTTTCTAAAAGTAAACATTGCTTTTCTACTTTCATTCTAAAGTAACGGCCACCAAGGGCACCCACATTTACTATTGTAGTTTTAAGGTACAATGGAAGAGGGGAAAGCTTGCCTTGCATGGTTTGTTGATTTCAACTTGTCTGAGCTTTTGCATAGAAGTGTCATCAAGTATGAAATGATAAAGAAGAAGAATTTAAATATACAAAACCAGTGGGAAAAAAAAAACCAATCATAGCTAATAAAACTAAACAAAACAAAAAGTGAAAGTAAATGTACAAAGCCTAAAATCAGTCAGGTCTGCTTGAACCAACATGGCTTTTCTGTGTGAAATCCTAAGGCTGGGCTGTGTTCCCCCTCACTGAAAAAACCATAAGGATTTCATTGTATAAAAGATAGAGTTTTATCCATTCATTTCCATTTGAGTAGAAGTATAAATTCAATTACATGTTATAAAGTTAAAAAGAAATTTCAAATTATCCATTTCACAAAAATGAAATAAAGGACCCTTGTGCTGCCTCGTTGGCCCATGAACAGAAATAAATTGTCACTTACATTATGGCAATTTCTACAGACTGCAGCCACCGCTGCTTTATGTGGTGCATTTTATATGAAAGTAAACAAAATTCCAACCAAAAGACAAACCTCTTTGTTTCTGTCTATATTTCTTGTTGAAATATTTGAAGTACAAAATGTGTTACAGCCTAAGAAGATTTGTCATATTTAACAACAACTGCTAGCGGCAACTTCTGTAAAGTTCTGAGATTTTAAAAAACATACATAAACAGTCAAAAATGGATTACTGTGAGACTAATTTTATCACAATGAAGTCCTTAGTGAAGAATTGCCATTATCTACTTTTTTCAGTTTGTTACTACTGATAATGCAATTTTTTTAAAAATAGTATTTTATATTTTATGGAAGAAAACTAAGTATTTTCTTTTAAAAATGCATTTTTAAAATAAAAATATGTATCTTCCAAAATATTCCAAAATGTTTTGGAGCATAATCATCATACTTCTGTTTATTAATTTCCACAATTTATTTAATAAGCACTCCTTCTTTCATTCATTTGACATATATTTATTTAGCACCTACCATGTCCTATGCTATGTGCTGAGCCTATGTTGGCATGTACAGGAAAGACAGGGGACCTTGAGTCTAGGGATGAAAAGCAAGTGATAAATGTATAGATAATGCACAGGATCCTCCCTTGCTGCGGTGAGTCTTTGTGATGGGGTGACCAGGGAACATCTCTCTGTGGACTCGATGTGGGAACTGAGAATTGAAGAACAGGAAGCAGCCAGCCATGATATCCAGTGATCCATTGTGACCGAAATATCCCAGGCTCTACCCAGAAATACAGTGATGAATAAAATGAGATAGTGCCCTCAAGGAACTCACTGTGAATGTGTTTTGCTTACTTATTTGGGAAAATCATTTGGAAGTCATTGTGGTCACAAAATCTCATTAGTTCAATAAACGGGCATCCGTTTAAAACCTGGCACTTACTATTACCCCTTCCTATATATATTGCTTATTAACATGATGTATGGTTTTCCATTGTACTTATCAAGGTTTTTTAAGGTTCATAGTACTGGAAATACTTCTCTTGATCTTTTCAGTCAAAGTGTATTGCAGCCCACTGCTCTTAAATCTCTCTGCCAACTTATTTCTAACATACCTCATTCGCCCAGCTTGCTGACTATTCTCTCACATGATAAATAACTCTACCTTATCAAGGTCAGTTGGAAAGGCCCCTTTTACATATCTCATAAATTTTAGCCAGGTGCCACTGATGTGAGATTAATGTAATGGCACCGTGGCAAGCACTCAGCCTTGTCTTAATTATGCTAAGGTTGCCAGTTCACCGTTTCTCTTCATCTGTCTCCTGCTTTAGGGAACACTAAACACTATGTCATTAGATTGTCTGTTCCACAACATTGGCTCTTTGCATTTACAAAGTCATCAGATGGCTTATGACATTGCTTTTATAAGAAATTAAATTAAACAAATAGTGAAAACAAAAATTAGGGGTAAAGGGCCTGAAAAAAAAGATTTTGAATTATTATCGGAGGAGGAAAAAGTCCTCTGTGTTTTATGGTGATTTTCCTCTGACCAGTGAGTTACTCACCTGATCACAGGGAACATTTTGGTTCTCGATGGTCTCAGGTATGAAAAATAATGAAGTCCCTTTACTTTTAAAAATGAAGGCTCCTAATTTATGCTGTTGGCCATGATCCATGTGCACATTTTCAGAGATAGTTCTTCCCATCGTCCCTTCCCTTTGTGAATGACTAGTTTCCAGAGGGAAGCTATCTCTAAGCCATATGTCCTACATGGGTGTTTAATTACCTCATCAATTTTTGCCTCTCTACTTTCCAAAAAGCAAGCCAGCATAGTCTCTTGTTGAATTTGGGAGTAAAAACAGTTCACTAACCTGGATTTCAAATTTGTGGTGATTTGTTTTGATTATGCTTTCCAGATATTAATGTGCTTTTTGGTAAGGATATCTTATGTGATATCTTTCTTTTCTTAATTTAAGTAGAAATTCTTTCTGATTGACTATTACATTCTAGGGGGCTCTACTCCACCATGGGGAGATATATGAATACAAGCAGCCAAACTCGAGACACTTGGGATAAAGATAATTTTTGTTTGTGATGAAATAATTAGAGAGAATAATGCTTTGATTAATTAAATGACCAGAGAACCACATTTCTTTGGTTTAAATCCTACCTCCATAATTTACTAGCCATGCAACCTCTGAAAAGTTAATTACCTTTGTTTTTTTTCATCTTCACATCTTTAAAATATGAATAATAATATTACTGACCTGCTAAAGTTGTCTTAAGGACGTTAGAGCAGTGTAAAAACATGTAGATCAATGGTTGACTCACAGTAAGTGATAGAGGGTGTTTGGTATCACTGTCTGGATGCTTCTTAACCCACTAGTTTACCATATACTTCTGTGTGTTTGCTTTTCCCAATCTCTTATTGCATATCATGTGCTATGTATGTATTACAAGAAACACAGATGTGAGAAAAAACGAAGATCCTTTGCTAAGAGTTTATAATTTACTTTCAAAAGAAGATGATTTTTAGTTAATTATAATAAAAGAGTTTATATAAGTATGACAATGGTATAGATGAAATAATGCCGGAGTTCTGAAAACGGACAGAATACTTGCCTTTGAGGTAATGAGACAAAGCTTCATGGCAAAGGAAGCATGAGGTACACATTAATTGATGGGTATAATTTGACATGAAGTGCTTTTTTGAATAAAGAAATACTATGGTCAAAGGCTTAAAGGTATTCAGGTATTTCCCTGGTACCAAAAATAGTTGCATATGTTCAGCTTTTTTAATAAAAAGGGATGTGGGAACCATAGTGATGAGAGATCTGCATCACAAAAGTTGGCTGTGGTCAATCATGGAAATATTTCCTGAATGCCAAGCGGAGTTTTATATATGGCGCTCTTTAGGTGGAGGGTCACTTCCATAATCAGCGGTATTGGAGAGTACAGAGGTCAAATTGGATAAAATCTAGGTGAGGCTCTGCTTCTCACATTCAAAGTTCCTGCCTCAGGCGTAGGTCTTTTAAAAATGTTACTGAGGAGTTGATCTCAATCCTTTTAAAAAGAACTGGATGGACTCTTGCATTTGCCATACAAACTCATGTTTACTATGTTCCAAATACTGAGAAGATTTGTCTGAGTAAAATTTTAGAGCATCTGCCCTTTGCTTCTCTGGCCTTGGCTTCTGTTTCGTCTGACGAAGAATATAGATATGTGTCAACCTGACGGTGCTCTCTTCAAATATTCTGCAGTAGTATACTAAATCCGCCTGGAGGAGTTCCAAATCTAAATGTGGAGTTCATGTTTGTGAGATAAAAGAATAGGCTTTTATCAGGAAAAGTCTACTGGGAAGTGACTCCTTGATTTCCACTTTCTGCTTAGAATGAGAGGACACTAAAGATAAGATTCACTGATGATTGTAAAAATACCATTCTAGAAGGAATGCATAGCTGATAGTGATGTTTTCCAATCATTGAAGATAAGGTGTTGCTATGTAGTTCTGGACAGTTAATTTTAATAAGTAAGAAACTATTAAAGATATATTGAGAAATCTTTAGATTTGTAACCATAAAATGAAATTATGATAACTTTTGGAATCATTTTCAAAAAGGCATTCTGAAAGTTGTTGATGAAAATAATTTAGAAAAATATCAACCATAAAAATACTTTCCTAACTTATTTCCTACCAACTATGGTAAAAATTATTAATAAAAAAGACCTGGTATTGCTAATGATCAGATCGCCTCTGTCTCTTAGTCCCTTTACTGGATATTAACTTATTGTCAGGCATTATAGTAATGCTGAAAGTCTAAGTCATGTAGTACCTCTGGCTTCATAGATTTTTCCATTCTGTAGCAAATAGGCACTAAATAAGTAAGTTAACAAATTTGAAAACACTCAACATTTAGCACATATAGTAACTGCTCAAGGAAATAGGCTATTGAAATATAGAGAGAATTCAGGTTATCAATTGCTGCATGGCAAACCACTGCAAAACCCATTACCTTAAACATTTATAATGATAGCTCTCTGAGACGAGGTACTAGGCAGCACACAGTGGGGATGGCTTGTCCCTTGTCTGTGCTGTTAGGGCTTCAGCTGGAATGCGCTTGGTCAATCTCTCTCTCTCTCTCTCTCTTTGTGTTTTTTTTTCCTCCCTCTATCTCTCTCCCTATCTCCTTTCTTTCTGCGCAGAGACACTCCAAATAACTAAGCTGAGCTTTCTCACATGATAACGTCTAGGAAATCAGGAATCTTACAGGGTGGTTCAGAACTTCAAGACAAAATATATTGAAAGAGAGAACAGTGGAAAGCTTCAGTGGTCTTAAAGGTCAGGCCAGAAAAGACACAGTGCCAATCAGGGTGGTCATTGTGCAGCCAGCTTGGAAGGGAAGACTCCTCCCATACTTCTGTGATGCGGGGAGCAAATGACACAAGCCCGCAGCCAACTTAGGGAACCTCTGAAACACACAAGTGCCTTAGCTTCTATAAAGTAGTCACTAAAGGAAAAAAAAAAAACCTGAAAAAAATCAGGAAGAAAGACTGAGGCACTTGGTGTTATGGTACCCATTGCGGATAAAGAAAGAAGCAGTGTGCGTGCCACAGAAACAGGAAACAACGCATTATGGCTCACTGATTTATGAATCAGTGAGCCATAATTAAGGTGAAAAAAAACCACATGACATTTCTTTCAAAAAGCTTCTATGACTGTTCAAAAGGTAGACAGACACTGGTTTTGGACAGCAGAATCTGTGACCCTTGAATCTCTGTGTGTTAACACTAAGAGAAAAACTTGAAATTTCTGGGTCCATGTTTATTTTTGTAGCCATCACTACCTCCAGGTACCTAACCTGACCGTCACCTTGAATTAAATTGAGTACATACAATAAAATGCACAAATAATTTCTAAGGGTAAAATATCTAAACTGTAAGTATTATAAGACTCATTGATATAAATTTATAGCATATCCACGTGCCCTTAATGGATGTGAATCATGCAGATCAGCTGGCTTTCCCACGTGTGAATGTTTGAACATACATGGTTAGAGCTTCTTCCCAATTTTGTGCTTCTTGAAGCTGTGAATTGAGCATACCTCTTGTAAAGCATGTTCATGGTGCTTCTATCCCAGGCTCTGATTTCTCTGTGGCATCTTGATTTCTTGGGATGTGGGTAAATGTCATTAAGGTAGCTTACTGGTCAGTGTAAATTCCCACTGTACAGCTGAACTGTAGTAATATTAAAAGGACAAATGGCCTTTTGTACTGTAGAAATTCATGTAATAATATGGTGACTAGATCCTCATATTTGGAGGACGTTTCAGCCCTCTCTTTTGATTATCCATTTGCATTGATTTTCCAGTGTTAGTCATACACATTATGTAACAAAAATAAATTTAAATCGCATATATTTAATTACTTGCCCACATGTTAGATAATTGTATTATTGGAAAACAAAGTCCTAATGGCTTGTTGAATGAGTGTTTTAAACTTTGTGTAAGACCTTCAAAACCAGAAAGGTCAACATAAGTTAGATGAATTGAATTAATTTGTTCTGCAAATGAAAGATTTAAGGCAGAAGTTATGCTGTCTAGAATTCTTTTGATTGACTTTAGCATTTCTTTGACATGATCAATTTTTAAAAAAGGAGCACAGTGTGACAATGTAAATAATTAGGATGCTTTACTGAACATTTTTCCAAGTCAGAATCCCTTTTAGCTGTGGAACTAGGACAAGGCCTGGAAAACTAAGGTCCAAGGATCAAATCGGGCCTGCTACCAGTTTTTGTAAATAAAGTTTTATTGGAACACAGCCACATTCCTTTGTTTACATATTATCTGTAACTTCTTTCATGGTACAACAAGATCTGAATAGTCGTGCCAGAGACTATATGACCTTCAAAGTTTAAAACATTTGATTTACTATCTGACTCTTTATAGTAAAGTCTCTTAACCCATGAAATAAAGAATAAAATGCATATGTGAGTTGGCTCAAAAATAACACTAGCTTACTATTTAGAAAAAAATATAACTCTTTAATTAGATATGCCCCTGACTATTTGGATAGAAATGCCAAATACTTAAATACTTATGCATTTATTTTGGACTGTAATGTACCAATGCATATAGCTAAAATTAGCGTTTCAAAGAGATACAAAGAGCTTCGAAGGACTTCTGTTCCCAATGAGATCTTGATTTTTCTGATATTAAATTGTATACCATTTTTATGAAAATACACTTTTTTGATCTTAAAGGATTAAAAATGAAAGTGCAATCAAAACTATTTCTTTTACTGAGAATTTCAGAATGCTGCCCTGAGAACGACAGTGAAATCCCTTGGCTAGACGATAACCCGAGGCACACTTTCCTGCCTATCCATCGGCAGAAATGTTAACCACGAATGTTAATGCGAGGTAACGTTTATGGTCCCCATTCCCCTCTCGAGCATGCTAACTGGAAATTGCATTCGACAGTTGGTGTAGTAGTGATTCTACGCCCCCTCTGCTGCAAAGATTCGTTTAAGTTGAGCATAGCACACTGTTGATATTCAGATAATTGTAAATAATGATTACTCTCTATTTTGACATGATTATCCTAAAATATATCCCTGACTAGCAGTTCCCTGAAATTACAATTAAATTGCTATTGGGCTATATAATTATTCCCTTGTGCCAGATCTAATGATGCCAGGTATAGAAATGAGAATTTTTTTTGGCAGGAGGGCATTTTATTGGCATTATTAATGAAATCATCTCTTTCAAATCCCAGGTTTGTTTACTAAAGCAGTCACCTGAAATGTATACATTGAAATAAGCCAAGGTAAACCAACAACCTACACCTAGTCAAATATGTGTTAGTGAGGTTTTGTTTTCATTTTAACTTATACATAAAATCTGGGATCTTTTTTAACCTCTGATTTTGCCTCTATTAGTGTGCATACATATGCAATGATATTTCCTACATTTGTACTTGAAAAATTGTTATGTGGGCAATTTTCATGGGGGTTATTTTCTTCTTATTGGTATCCTCCCTTCCCATGTTCTGACTTCACAAGCATTACGTTTTATTGAGATGCATGTTCACACAGCAGCTGTTCACTTTAGCTTTTCCTATTTGATTAAGACTTGTTGAACAGGGGCAACTGAATTTGGTGGTGTGTAATATTTTGGCATTTTTAGACTCTGTGGGTGTACAGCTATAATTTAGAATAGCTCTGATGAGCATTCATCAGCTACACTGATTATGTAGCATTTGTTTATCTGCCAAATCTAAATTTCAATGCCCTGAACTGCAGGTATATACTAGGCACAAAATTATATATTAGTGTAGGTTCTTTTCATTACGTTTGACAGAAATAAATAAAAATTAAGAACATTATGGGAATATATGGTGCTATGTGAAGAAAACTGAATGTAATCTCCCACTCATTTTTTATTTGCTTTTACCTTTTTAAATCTAAAAGCCTAATTTTTCCTTAGGTCTAGTTTACCTGACGTTTTAATTTGAAACTTATTTGGCAGGTATTATCTTTATTTTTATATATTTTATTAGTCTGAAGAAATAGTCTGAGAATATCCCACTAATAATAATAATGCTGTCACCAGTTTTTACCCTTTACAAAATATGAGACTTTTGTATTTTCTTTTCAGCACTTCATTCATCTGTAGGGTGATCTCCTAGTGAGAGAGGCCGTGAATTTCATGTGGAAGCATTCTTAGCAGCAGTAGAGAAAGATTAGTAGTTTCAATAGGTAACTTTTGCCTTGAGATCTCACTTTAAAAAATCGAAGTCTCTTTAGAATCTGCTATGAAAGGTCCAAGAAAGAACTAGCAAGGTACCCTGAAACGGCTTCCGTCGTTCCCTTTGTAACCACAGTTCTTTGATTTTGATGGAGACTTCCCTGTAGATTGAAATCTATGATTAAAAGTCATTCACTTTGGATGATTATTATCTGATTCTTAAAGAAAAGGTAATTGACCAAAAAAATTCTTTAGTACCGCGTACAACAATATCGTTCCTCCTAGTATTAGTTTTCAGGAAAAATAAAATTTTATATGAGGCATAAATCTACGGGCAAAGCAAGAGAGAATAGTGGAACAGGATGCATGCAATGGAAACAGAGGCTCCAAGTCACTCAAACCATGGGATGATTATTTTTGAAGCACTGGAGTTCTCTTAAAGGGTATTGGAATTCACACTGAAAATTGCTTTTGCAGCAGAGCGCACCGCCAGGCCTGCGGGGACCGATTAGCCGAGTGGCTCTCTGCATCTTATATACTACATGCCGCTTCAGTGGTTATAGTAACACGTAGGACATGGAGAAGTGAAACCCTTGATTCATGAAAGAACCCCATGTGACTCTCTGCTGACTTTATATTTCAGGTGTGTTTGATCATTTACCACCTCGTTTTGAACTAAAGCGCAAAGACAAAGTAATTGATGGATTAGATGCAGTCTGTCGGTTTGCAGTTTAGACAGAGAAGGATCTTCTTGCATCATGGGGTGCATTTTACAAATTCAGTTTCCAGTCTCCCTTTCCTGTGTTTTAAGTTGTATGACAGTAAGAAGTCTTGAGATCTATTCATTATAATTTTTATGCTGAATGAGACTCAGAGGATAGTGTTATCTTAGAGCAGTGAAGAGAGAAACTGAAATATATGATTATATTTTAAAGAAACTTTAGAGACCCTAGAACCAAGAGGATAGATCCACTTCTCACTCACTGTGCCTGGCAAGTAAGCGGCTTAGGAGAGGAGCTGTAAATACATTTCTTAGGACATGCGTGCTCTGTTTTACTTTTATTAAATTCCGTCTAGAAAAAATCAATCATTGATATTCTGCTACAAACTCAGATGACTTTCTTTAGAATTTCTATGATCATTACTGATTTATTTATGTATCTCTCTTGGTACCAGTCTTCCTAGTAGGAAAGTGACTGCTCTTGTAGATCTGAATTCACAATTGAAATGTAACAGAATTTTAAATTGAGAAGAGAAAACAATTGAATTGATTTGAAAGATAAAGCAAATACTATATATTTAGTCTTTTTTTAAAAAATGTAAAACCGGTATGAGAGGGAGCTGTTTCAGTTGGTTAACACTTGTGATGGGATCCTCTGCATAGAACATCAAAAATATTTTGGGTTCAGCTTTCAACACACACCATATTTTTCGGACTATAAAACACACCAGACCATAAGATGCACCTAGGTTTTAGAGGGGGAAAATACAGAAAAAAATTTGAAGTAAAAAATGTGGTAAAATATTTAATAACATAAATAACATAATATTTCACTAATGTAGAAGTAAACAGCCAGGTAAAGCTACATTTGGACTGTAAGACTCACCCCCATTTCCTCCCAAATTTGGGGGGGAAAGTATATCTTATAGTCTGAGAAATATGGTAAGTCTTTTTGCTAAAATTGGTAGTGGGAAATCCCGTGCTTGAGCATCCAGGCCAGCTTAACAGATGATGAAGCCTGAATCCCTGCTTCAGTATTCTGCCTAAAAAGGAACATGCTGAAATCAACTCTTTAGGAATTCCTATATCCTGGGGCTGAAAATGGGAAGGCCAGGAGAAGCCAAGCTTCACTGCATATATGCGTACTCTGAAATATAATAAAAGTTCTTTTTACATATATTTGCCAAATACATATGTAAATATGTTCTAGTACTATAGTGCTTTTCTAGTTAATTTTCCTTAAACAGAAGATGTTACCAACTGGTTGTGCCTGTTGATTTGAATATTATTGTAGAAAGCAATGGTTTTAAGAGTGTGAATTGGACATATCATATGAGATATCTATATTTGTATAATAGTATTTTTGACCAGCAATGAAGAATCTCCATATCCAGATAGCCAACTTAAGTTAGAAACAAATATAAAGCTCTTTTGCTTTAGATCGTGGTTCTGTTGATCTTTGTTTTCCTGACTTAAATTGACTGTCCTGAGCACTGACTATGTGTTGACAGAATGAACACATGGAAGTGCATATTCCCCTTGTGCTGCATGCTGGAATCATGCATGAACTCTCCCAGTAGGGATATGCAGGGAAAGTGTGAGCCAGCAGGAGACAGCCAGCAATGGTCCTGGTCCACTTCCTCACTAAGTGCAAACGTGATAAAGGGAACAGACCACCAGGAGCCACCCAGACTTTCTTTATTTGAGACAAAAAGTTTATAATGAGCCCATAGATACCTTTTGACTGCTCACTCAGTCAATTCACAGGTGATTAACTGAGGCTACTTTTCTATTATTTTTATTTAATGAAGATTTGAGTGTGAAAAGTTTTATACATAATATCCAGTTCTTACTTGTACTTCAGATTCATGCATAAAATATACCATGAATAAGAAATAATTCCTTTTTATAATATGTATGGGTAAAATATTTTGAACACATTCTTTTTTTGAAATAACGTTTTTAATATAGTCATGATATTTTAAGCAGAATGAAAATGCATAGTGGTGAACCTGTCGTGATCATTTGGACAAGGGACTCTGAAAATTGTCCGTGGGAGAGTTGCTAATGTACAAACACTCCTTGTCTATAGAGCAAATGTGTGACTCTCCTTCTGGAATACACAGGGCATGTGCTTGGGACAGTTCCACTTGGCCCAATCCCATTTTCCAGGCCAGTGAGCATAATGGCAGGGCAAGAATGAGATGTGTCTGTGGGCCTTTGGTAATTACTGAGTATATGTTAATGAAGAGCTATTTCTTGGCCTTCTACCAGCACAGTTAAATATAACCAACCAAAGCTTTTTCTTGATGAATGGAAAGCCACCAGCACAGCTATAGAATGCTGTATAAACAAATTGCTTTTGAGTTTAATTTTGAACTAACATAAATGCAAATATTCTCAAATGCGTGGCTCTGTAGACCTTTCCGGTTGAAGGGATTCTGAAACCGAATGCCATTCTGCAGCACTATCAACATCATTGGTGTAACAAATACACTTCAAGGTACAAAGCATCTAACACAATATAACAGACATTCAGCATTGTGAGCAAAAAAAAGTTGCACAGAATATGCTGCTGCACTGTAGGACCTTGACGTTTAGGAAGGTGGGCAAGATGTGAATACTTATTACCAATAAAAAGGTCTAATAATTACACTGACATCTCAGAAGTGATTATCAAGATACTGTTAAAATCTTGAAAGACAAAGTAAAAACAGAGAATGTGAGCGAATATGATTATGGGAAAAAAAAATGAAGAGATGATTCTGGTGTCAACATTTATTGGTTTGCCTTCCCAGGATGGGCAGCTAACATGGTCTTTGAAGTCCATTTATTACATAACATTCAAAGACTTTGAAAATTAGAGAATAATATCAAATCATAATATACTGTTACAATGTTTTTATAGTACTGCTCATAGGAAAGGAACTTTATAGAATTATTAACTTTTCCCAGAAAGAACACATCATTTATTTTCCCTTTTGATATCCCAGTAGCTTGAACATTTAACAGACTCTTAGCTTTAGGGTGATGGAAGGAACTCAATTCGGAGCATGGCAGTGCTCCGTGAAAATGTTTTTGCAGTAATTGGACAGAAACCTCTTTGTTTCATGGGTCTTTAGGTACATATACAAACATACAAATCACAAATCCAATGTCATGGTAACCATTTGGGATGTTGCTATGTAAAGATAGTATATTAGTTTCCTGGTGCTGACGTAACAAATCGTCACAAACTGGATTAAAATAACAGAAATGTATTCTCTCACAGTGCTGGAAGCTGGAAGTCCCAAAGCAGGATTGATTACGCTGGAAACTTTTTGGTAAAGATCGCTCCATGCTTACCTTCTAGTTTCTGTTAGTTACTTGAAATCATTGGCATTATTTGGTTTGTAGATAATTCACTCCAATCTCTGCTGATATTTTCATATCACTTTCTTCTGTGTGCCTATTTTTCTTCTCCCTTTTTCTTGCTATAAGGACACTCTATCCACTATGATCTTATCTTGAGCCTTAATTTAAATATGTAAAAACCCTTTTTCCAAATAAGGTCACATGCATGAATTGCAGGGGAAGAAGGAAATATTGTTCAATCCACTATAGATAGTAATTGCAAATAGGTGTGAGAAATCTGAAGATTCCTGGAGTATTAATCTATTTCTTGTTTGATGAGAATATACAGTTCCAAATACAAATTTAAATATAAGTAATGACTAACTTGTTCTTTTTGTTATGTGTGTTCAATAGAGCTACGGGGAGAAAGTAGAGAGAATGCCAAAATATGTAGATTCTATGGATCCAGCTGCTCAGACCCATTGCACTTCAGACTTACTCTTTTATGCCTCTAATTTGTTCTTTATTCTTTCTACTTTTCTGTCCTACCTAAAGCCATTTGTATTAAAGGGCATGTTGATTTTGAGACTAAAATGTAGAAATTACTTTCTTTCAAAGACTTGGGAGGGGTTCTAGAAATGGATTCACTAAATAATATAATTTTATAACATTTTCAATAGGAAGACATTTTAACCACAATTAGTTAACAGCGACCTCACTTTTCATTCTCATTTTTCCTCTGTAACATTTCCCTTCATAATGCACAAGTGCAGGGCCAAAGGTGGCAGAGTGGTGCCTGGCTGCCAATATATGTGTGGAGTGGAAGAGAATCAAGGCTTGAAACTTGTGGCGCCAGAGGCTAGTCTGTGGAAAATCCTTCTGAGTCATACAGCTCATGTAGGAAAAACTAGATAGATGTTTTCCCAAGTTTGACAGCAATTGTAACAATGTACATGGCATTACAGGTTGTGAAGTTGAAAAAAAACTTGCAGAAACTATCTATATGAGAAAGAAAAAACAATCACCCCTCATTCTCTTTGTAAAAAATGATTTTGCAAAATCTTTGTTTGACATGTGAAGAAATGATGTGAGTACACAGCCAAAGAAATGGAAAAATCTATGGAGTTGTATCACTCAGTAAATAAAGATACGCTACTTTTGGTGTGATATATGATGTTTTTGGTATTTATCAGGTTTTTTTAATACTTTTAAATTTTATTTGTTATTGTTGTTCCATTACAATTTTCCCCATTTCCCCCTCATCACTTTCCGCCCTACCCACCCCCATTGCCCCCAGTGAATCTTCCCTACCCACCCCTGTTGTCTCTGTCCATAGGTCCTTTATACATGTTCCTTCACAGCCCTTCCTCTTCCTTCCCCCGTTATTCCCCTCTCCCCCGCCCCTCTGGTTACTCTCAGTTCTTCATTTCCATGTCTCTAGTTCTATTTTGCTTGCTTGTCTGTTTTGTTGATTAGGTTCCCCTTATAGGTGAGATCATATGATATTTGTCTTTCACTGCCTGGCTTATTTCACTTAACATAATAATGCTCTCCAGTTCCATCCATCCATGCTGTCACGAAGGATAAAAGCTCCTTATTTCTCTCTGCTGTGTAGTATTCCATTGTGTAAACGTACCACAGGTTTTGGATCCACTCAATTACTGATGGGCATTTAGACTGTTTCCAGCACTTGGCTATTATAAATTGTGCTGCTGTGAACATTGGGGTGCACAGGTGTTTTTGAACTGGTGTTTCAGGGCTCTTAGGGTATATCCCAGCAGTGGAATTGCTGGGTCAAAAGGCAGTTCCATTTGTAGATTTTTGAGCAAATTCCACACTGTTTCCCACAGTGGCTGCACTGTCTGCATTCCCACCAATAGTGCACTAGGGTTCCCTTTTCTCCACAGTCTTGCCAGCACTTGTTGTGTGTTGATTTGTTTATGATGGCCATTCTGACTGGTATTTATCAGGATTATAGGAATCAGTGATGTGTTGTGATTTACCTTCTCATTAAAAATAAATATTTGTATTTGGAGCTAATTTTGCACATTTAATATTATATTCTTAAAGAAGTATCCCCACATGTATAAACTTCAAATTTCACTAAACCAGAATAAATTTTTTATTTTATCTTTCCTTCTATAAAAAATGAAAATTATACTTACACAATGCAAGTTTTAATAACTTTATCTCTTGCAGAATAAGATTAAAACATGGACTGTTATGAAACTGTGCTTTTATTACTATCCTTTTAACTTCTTTAAGTCATTAAAATATCTAAACATTGAACAGCATATTTACTCACAAATTCAGTCATAACACACTCTTTGCCTCTTTCTCTTATTTCTTCTTTTCCTTGGATAATCTTTGAGTGCAATTTATGAGTAATATTTCACTTTGTTTTATAAAAAGAAAATATTGGTGTGGGTTCCTTTTATCAAAGGCAATGCCTACTTACTCCCTGAATCCTTATATTTATATATATATAAATATATGCTTTTATATTTATATATAAAATATATATATTTAGGTATATATCAATGACACAGATGTTAACGTTTTTTGTTCTCATCTTTCTATTTAAACTTCCTTTACTTAAACCTACCTAAGAATGCTCTTTATTAATAGCTAATTATCATCTGGGTTGTAACCCATCAGGAACACCTCGTGTTATCTCCATTCGATTCTTCACCTTTATTTTTCCTATTATCTCCATGTATAATCAAATATATCCCTGTATATAATTTGCATATGATTAAGCAGCATCTTGGTCATAAATTAAGAGTGCCCCAGGTATTTTGTTGCCATAGAAACCTGAAAATTTAGATGCAGAAATGCTTTTTGAGAACATTCAGACATAATGACTCATTTCGCAGAGTTGGAAATAGCTACAAAGAAGACAAGAGCTTTGTCCAAGGCAAAGTCAGAATTAGAACCCGGATTTTCTCACAGGTCCAAATTAAGCCTACTTTTATTTCCATAACACATACTTGGAATGTACTCATATCCATATGTAGGCATTAATTAGCAACTTTCATTTTTCCAAAATAATAATTTATTTTTCTGTAGCGAGACTATTGTTTTAATATCTACCACCATTCTGTACCGAACTGTTGATGGAATTATATGTTACAGTAATCTAGTGCTAGAGACTGAATTTTTGCTCTTGATAAATTTGTAGAAAACCTTAACTCAATCTTTGATCATACATTTTTTCTAGTTTCAGTAAGCTATTGTCCTTTGGTGTAAAACCTTACTAATTTCAAATAGCAGGGCCCAGATCAAGCCTATCTATTATATTCTCGAATTCTCTTATTTTTTGTTTCTTGTTTCCTGCTCTACAACTATAGTTTTGGGCTCCTAATTTTCTAAGATTCCCTAAGCATACCATATTTCCACAGGACATTTGCAAGACAGTTTTATTGAAAAACAAGTAAAAATTTTATTGCCTCTCATACCTATTACTGTGGATATTCCATAAGGCATATTTTTTTCATATATCTGTATAAAAAGTAGATTTCTCAGCTTACTGTTAGTATTTCCATTATTAAAGCATGGCATTTCAAAATAACTACTTATAATTAGAAAAAAGTACCATTATGTTTGTACAATTTAACAAAAATCTGCTTAAATTAAAAATTCTGGAATATCATCTTCCTTTCTTGTTACTATTACTAAAAACTGGAACTCAATTTTTGATTGCTAATCAATGAAAACAATTTTAAATGAATACCTCTCAGTTCAGTAACACAAAAATATTGTATTTTTATAACAACATATCCATATTTGTGTCCTTATTTCTTCTTTCCACTGAATGTATCCACATGGTTGACTCATTAATTTTCAGGAATAGCAATAGAAGTCATTGTTTAAACAAGTGCTGCTCTCTTAGGTTTGGGTCAGAGCATTTAATGGGCTGTACCTGGAATTTCTCAACTTAAAATTACGTGTGTGTGTGTGTGTGTGTGAAGGAATATCATTGGATTTCCAAGTACTTTTTCCAGAATAGATTTTTAAGTATAATTCATGAGGTGGAAACAGGAAGTGGTGATTAACAGATTTTTTTAGTTTGTTATTTTAATAAGCTATGTTTTCTTTTAAAGAAAGTGAGAAACACTAAGGATAATATTGACATCCATATATTACAGAGTTAAATAATCTGATAAAGAACATTAACTGGGTTATTTTTTCAGCACTTTATTATAAAAATGTTTAATATAAATAAAAGTTGAAAGAATTTTACAGTAAATACCCATCCACCCATTCCTAAATGCTGACATTAGCATTTTACGGTTCATCAATAAATAAATATTTTGAGGTGTTTTATGGTGAGGTGAAGTAATCAGCATGCTTTGAGTCTTATTCTGTTTATTGATTTTCTTGGTGACTTTTCCTACAACTTCCCTCTCAGATAATCATTGTTTGATTCATAAGTAAGGCTTGTAATGCATTATATCAAAATCATAAAATCTTTTTTTTAAAGAGACGCTCATTTTCTTTTTTTTCTTTTTTAAGATTTTATTTATTTATTTTTAGAGAAAGGGGAAGGGAGGGAGAAAAATAGGGAGAGAAATAGCAATGTGTGGTTGCCCCTCACATGGCCCTCACTGGGGACCTGGCCTGCAACCCAGGCATGTGCCCTGACTGGGAATCCAACTGGGATCCTTTTGTTCCCAGCCCGCGCTCAATCCACTGAGCTACACCAGCCAGCGCTCAAAACCATAAAATCTTTAATATTAACCAAAATTGTGTATGCCAATTTATAAGTTTTATATAGATTGAAAAAAAATGCTAGAAATACAGGTTGCAGCATTATTTGTGTACCAGCTAAATAATTTCCAGAAACACATTTTTTGAACCAGATATTATTTCTTAGATGGTTTTAGTTAGATAGCCCCAATGTTCTATTCAAACTTAATGACTTTTCAAGAGAAAATGGTATTTTCCCTGACTTGTTGGAATACTTCTTAAAACTTACCTTTTACACACACACACACACACACACACACACACACACACTCACACACACACAGTATTTCAGCGTACTTAATTTGGGGGCAGCAATTCAATCTTATATATTGTTTGGGGTTATATTTATACATTATTTTCAAAGTTTTGGAAAAATAGTGTGATTCAAGGGTAAAAATAAAAGACATTTAGGGAATTGTGGACTATTGTGTTTTAGTTATTAAATAATCTCTAAACACATACAATATGGAGATCTTTAGAAATTAAAACCGAAGTGACAAGTTTAGATTTATTTTTACCCTTTAAAATGTAAGCTCTTTGTCATTTATGTGTGATTGATTCTGAGGCAGTTGTTGTTAAAAGTCCGTGATATAATTTTGTTTAGGTAAACGAATTTTGAATTTTTAACAGATCTTTATGAATTTAATTTTTTCTCAGCATTTGCTAATGTAAATAAGGAAAATCTTCAATGAGAAAGCTTTGAAAAGAGTAAATATAAAAAATTTTGTAATCAGTAAATGAAATTATCTGTCTTGTGAAATTTAAAACCATTAAGATTTAAAAGAAATATATTTTTACTGAGAATACGGAAAGAATCATATCTGTATATTTAATTTCATATATGTTGATACTAACATCCCTATAAGCAGTTTTATACACAAGTAATAATTCATACCCTAGCATTTCAAGCACATTCTACACACCAAAATTCTTTGTTAAATACCTTTATAGAAGGATGAATTGAAGGCTTGGGGAATAGTGAGGATTTTCTCAAGGATAAGTCCTTTGGTCAGTGAAAGACTGGGGACCATTTTTAGTCACTGACAATCCCAGTCTATTAATCATCAGACTGTACTTTCTTCACATTTTTAGAACATATTCATGCATTTAATAAGATTCTGCTTCATCACGAGAACTTTATTTCTCCTTAGGTTTCCACAGTAGATAATGTATACATATTACAAAGTACAGAGAAGTTTGTTTGCTTCACTAACGGACTTTAATTTTATGTTTAAAACATGGCATTGCATTTAGAGTGAATTCCTAACAATTCCTGGATTATTTATGCAATTTTGAGCAAACTGGTTAAACTTTCTGGTCATAATGTTTATAGTACTGATGTTTTAGTGATTTCTATTTTTTGGATAAAAACTCCTTTTAGGGATATAGAAATATATAATTTTGAAAAACCTAACAATGGCAGTTGAAGTTTGGTTTCTAAAATTACAAAATTTTGGGTTCTAAAATCTTTAAATGATAGTAGTACAAAATAATAGAAGATATGGTTTGCTGATTATTAAGGATTATTCAACAGAATTCTATCAATACTGACAAATCTTGACTTCAAACTTCAACTGGGAAGAAGAAAATACTGATTATTTCAGAATTACATAACATTCTGAGTAAAGTAATCATGAGGTGGAAACTTACCTAAGAATCCATGTCTTGTAAAGAATTGAAAAAATGTTGATTCGGATCTTCAGCTAATGACATAAAATTCTTGTGTTTTAGTCTCTCCTGAATCCACAAGTTGTTCCAACACTGGTTACTAAAGATATCCTTTATTCTACATATAAATACTGTAGTATATTTTGTGGTATTTGCTTAGACTATGACAGATTTTTATCTGGCAAGTTTCCTAACTTTATTAGATCATTCATTTCACCCAATTGTGGGAAATGCTTAAGTTTTGGAGTCATGAGGATTCAGGTTGCACTTCTGGTCTGTCACTCGGCAGCCTAGCATTATCAGGCGACTGGC
Organism: Micronycteris hirsuta; assembly: GCA_004026765.1. Lineage (NCBI taxonomy): Eukaryota > Metazoa > Chordata > Mammalia > Chiroptera > Phyllostomidae > Micronycteris > Micronycteris hirsuta. The sequence goes on along the minus strand of PVJI01009719.1, from coordinate 19,498 downwards.
TTAGCTGCGATGTGACAATAACAATAATTACCTAAGGGCACGGTTATGTAAACTAAGCAAAGCATATAGAATAATAGCACTTAATACATGCAGGCCCTCAATATAGATTCAGTAAAAGCTCATCTATCCTTCATCTCCGGAAGAGATTCCCAAAGGAACTCACCTAACATCCTCTTTTTAATTGCAATGTTGACACCCTTCACCTGCGAGCTTTGTCATTTATGACAGTCAAACTAACTTTATCTTGACTCACTAACTAACTCACTACCACCCAACAAGAGGCAACTGATATCATCCCTTAATAAGATGATGATGATGATCATCATAAGTCAAAATACAGGGTCTGATAGTAGTGTGGTTGGTAAGGTAATAGTATGGGTGTAATAATTTCTAGTTTTAATTTGAACATTTCACCTAAAATGCCCTATGGTGTGCCTGAGTGTGATATTGTTATGTTACAGAATCACATGCTTATGATTTTGCAATAAACGATTTTGAGAAAAAAGGGGGGTGTTATTTGTGCCAGACCCTGTGCTTGACTCAGCAAACTGAATTTAATGATGCTTTATATGTAATAGAAATTGTCAGTTAACAAAGTAAATTTTACTTTTTATTTTGTGAAGGTTTTGTAAGAATCAAATGAGATAATGTGTGGGAAAATCAGTACTGTCTTTAGCAATATAACCATTATTTTAAATGACACAAAATATTCTATATGAACATACCTAGTGATTTGGAAGAATTAGTATGTCCTTAAATACTTCTTGCACCAAGAACTGATAGTGTATTTGATTTAGTAGTGCAAAAGTATTGTGTTCATATGCTTCCCTAGGATTTTTTATTTGTACAATAGAAGCAATTAGCAGATTAAGTGAACTGTGCCTTTTGTAGCAAATATGATGGGGAAAAAACTGGAGATTTATTAGTTAGAAAATTTAATTTTGTTGAATTAGCCACTTAAGAGCTGAATGATTCTTTCCTTCACCCCCACCAGAATGACTGACTTTCATATATATATAAAATAAATCTAGAAAGTGACCATCTTTGGTCATTGTAGTAAAAATACTTTTATTTCTGCTCATCTTAATGATGTTAATTAAGAATACAATTATTTTCATGAGTAGTGTAATACAATAAGAACGTATTGATATCAATATTATTATAAAATATTGAACTCTTGACACCATTTAATGCCATAATAAACACATATCTTTGTATCCAATAGGTGGATATATATGGATACACACACATACATATACATACCTATATACATATACACATGTATGTGTATACTGTGTCTAAAAGTAGATTAAAATATAGCACTATAATCATTAAATAATCTAAATTAGAATAAATTATTCTTTGCCTGGTCTTAAATAGGACCTGAGTGTGCTAATAAGTTATACTTTCTCAGGGAGCATCTCTCTTATTCACAAAATATGACAAAATGTTTACCGTGCAATCTACTATTTGAGTCTTAAACTGTGAGGGAGGGTGTTTTGTAGGCACCAGCCCTCTAGAATGATATTTTCTTCTGAAATCAGACCTTAGGGTCTGTCCCTTATGGTTTGTAAACACTGTGAGTCCTGAATTTTCATAATATTTCAGAGAGAGCTTATTGCTTTATGAAAACAGGTTAGAAAGTTTTCCCAGCAGTAGTATGCTATATTTTTCCTAAGACATGCTTTTAACACACATAAACAAAATTACGAATTCATGGGGAATTGTGTCAGGAGCTCTTCCGAGACAGTGCTGGCTGCCTGGTTATTGCAGCCCTGAGGGGCTGTGTTCAAAGGACCGTGATCCCGTAGTGGAGTGGGTTGAGCCAGCCGAAACTGGCAAGTGGGAGCAGGTGTTAGAAACACAGCAGAGTCAGAGCAAAACATTTACTGCCACTTACGGGATTGCAATTTTAAATAATGTTATTTGTTCTGTTCCTTCCTTTTGTAGTGCGATTAGTATATCAGATACAACATAGATGTCTGCATTTAACTTTGATCTTGTTACTTAATGAGTGGGTTGGTGTGAAATTAGGCTCTGGGCTTCAGGCAATAATCAAGTAAATAAAATAATGAATAGTTTTTTTGCATTGAGGAATGTTATGAATTTTACTTTTTATATTAGATGCAAAATCATATGTATATATGTATATGCTCTTCCAGCAGTATACATATATATGGTCAACTAAAACTAAAAATTCTACTTAACTCTAATATTTTAAAAGGGAACCCAAATGATTAGACATGAAATAACTCTATTATCTCAACTTCCATGCAAATGCCAAAGACACAGTGGTTTAGACTCTTGCTCCTTCAAGTGTGCTCTGCTAACCTGCAGCGTGGATCCAACCTGAGGCCTTGCTGGAAATGCAGAATTGTAAGCCCCACTCTGGACCTGTTGATTCAATGTTTCTGGGGCAAATTGTACCCCAGAAACACTAATACCACATTGTAGTCGGGAAACGGATTTATACGCTTTATGTTGACTGGTGGAGTGCGGGACACGTATAAATACGTGCTTTGTAGACTAGCGGTAGAATGCAGGTAACAGATAAAAATGTTTATTTTCGCCCTGGCTGGTGTAGCTCGGTGGATTGAGCGCGGGCTGGGAACCAGACGGTCCCAGTTCGATTCCCAGTCAGGGCACATGCCTGGGTTGCGGGCCAGGTCCTCTGTGAGGGCCATGTGAGAGGCAACCATACATTGCTGTTTCTCTCCCTCTCTGTCTCCCTCCCTTCTCCTCTCTCTAAAAATAAATAAATAAAATCTTTAAAAAAAATGTTTATTTTCATACTTTTTTATTGCTCTAAAGGGATGCTAACATGCAGATATACGAATTCCAAAGGACAAAATTTGGGTCTCTTTAACACAGACAATGGTGAATTATGTATGTATGTTTTAACGATTATCATACAAAAAAACACTACTAAAACTTCATTCTTTCTTTTTTTACACATGTTACGTACTTTTTTCAAAATACTTTCAATAAATCGGAATGTTTACATATTTTATTACTTTTATTTCAATTTCCAGTGAGTTTTCCAGTATTTGTCTGTTTAAAGTTTAAGAAAAATAATTCAGTATACATTTTATAGTAAATTACAAAAAGTTTCATTGAAAAAAAATAAGTAAAACTAAAATTATTGTAATTTTACTGAATGTTGCCATTTGCACAAAATATTAGCAAAAACGGCCCGCTCCACCTGCTAGCTTGCGATAAAAGCTCCCCGCACTCCATGTGATACTATACTCATACCCACTGGCTGCAGAAATGTGACCAGGGGAAGTCATATTTACAGTTGAAAATCATTTTTTACAAGGTCCCTGATAATTCCTATGTACTTGAAAATTTGAAAAACATTGTCTTTACTTATTCTGGTTACTTTTTGATGTATATAAATAGAAGGACTAAGATGAGAAGTGCAATTCACACTCATATCACACCTACCAGGGAAGAATTTGAAGATGTTCATTTAATTTTTGTTTACTTCAGCATTGTTAAATATTTAAAATTTTTGGAGTTACAGCTTCAGTCTTGCCTCACTTTTACTGCTTTCTTGGATCCAGACACAAAGTAAGAGGACTTGCAGGCAGCTGGTACACAGTTTGAATTTAACATGAGCCCTGAAACTGTCATAGATTGTGTGGTATTGCTTTGGCAACTTGGAACACACGATGTTTATTCACGTTAAATAGAGTTAATCTGCAGACGTTTCAATCCTAAGAAATGTAAGCTAATGAAGCATATAATATGTAACCAAAGATTTTTTCCAATGAAAACAGGATGTATATGTCAAACTGTCATGCATATTATAAAAATGTAAATATATGCAAATTGTGCCATAAGGCATTGAGTTTAATAATGTATTTTTGATTACATATCTGAGTTTCTAGTGTCTTTAAATGATACCCTAGGGCAACGTGGCATTGTGAACGTTTAAGTTTTTACAACACATATATCTATATCCAACTAGACATGCTCACCATCACACCTACACAATTAGTGCCTCCTGCGTCTCTTCGGTTTTAATAGACAAAATCTCTATGCTTCTGCTTTCCATCTATCCCTCTAGCAGTCTAATGCCATCCACTGTCACTTTCTCAAACACACTGGCCTAGCAATTCTCTCCCCTCTGAGGTATCATCAATGTGAAAGGATATTGTCATTTCTCCTTTCCTTAAGAAACTTACTTCAGGACCCACTTTACCCTTTGGCTGCCGCTCTGTTTTCTCTTTCCTTTACAAGAAAAAAAATTTCTTAGGAATCTGACTAAGCTTTACTATCTCCAAATTTTCTCCTTTATCTTTTCTCGAAACTACTCTAGTCAGACATGTGACTTTATTGTCTTACCAGAACAGCTCTTATCAAGATAAAAAATGACCTTAATGTTGCATGCTCAAACTTTAGTTTTCGTCTTAATCTGTCAGAAGTATTTCTCATAACAGGAATTTTTTTCTTGAAACACTTTTTTAACTTGGTTTTCATGACCCCAAAATTCTTCCTGTCTTTCTGGTTTTCTCACTCTGTTTTGTTCACTTATGTTCACCTTCTCTACCTCCAAATGTTCAAGTGCACATTTTAGGACTTTTTTTTTGTTTCATCTATGATCATATTTAGCCTCATTATTTATTTCATGCTTATGTTGCTGACTTCCAAATTTATACCTTATTTCAGTAAATAAAAACTAAATTCTCCCAGTTGCTCAGTCGATTGGAGCATCATCTGGTCCACTAAAAGCTTGCAGGTTTCATCCCTGGCTGGGGTGCACACAGGAGGCTCGATCAATGTTTCTCTCTCTCTCTTTCTTCCTTTGTCTCCAAAGTCAATATAAACATATCCTCAGGTGAGGCTTAAAATATTGAAGTTCTATCTTCAAAAGTTATCTAGAATCCAGCCACATTTCAATACCTCCACTGTTGCTACCCATGTAGGAGTCATCCTTCTGTCTTTCTTGGATTATTGCAACAATCTTCAGCTTGTTCCCCTTTGTTCAACCCTTGCCCCTCATAGTCTTTTCCATGTTTTCAACCTCATTTCTTACCATTTTTTCCTTGCTGTTTCTCTTCTGTATCACTGACCTCCTTTTCAGACCTAGAACATATCAGGCATGCTCCTGCCCTAGGACTTCTGCATTTGCTATTCCTTCTGCCTGTATAGGATTCTCCCCTTCATCTGAATGGCTCCCTCTCTCACTTTCTTTATATAATTTTTCCAGACAAGTGTTTATCCTGACTATTCAGTCAAAATTGTAATTTTTTAAAGACTGTATTTATTTATTTTTAGAGAGAGAAGGGAAGGGAAGAAGAAAGAGAGGGAAACATCAATGTGTGGTTGCCTCCCTACTGGGGACTTGGCCTGCAACCCAGGCATGTGCCCTGACTGGGAATAGAACTGGTGACCCTTTGGTTCGCAGGCTGGCACTCAATCCACTGAGCTACTCCAGCCTGTGCAAAATTGTAACTTCCTTGACACTACCTATCCTCCACACTTTTTTTCTGTATTCCTTACTACTATCAAACTTATTACATATTTTACTTTTTTATATTTTCAGAATGTAAGGTATTTAAGGGTAGGAAGTTTTTTTTGGCTATTCCCAGCTGTTTTCAAGTGCCTGGAATAATGCATATTAAGTACACAATAAATATTTATCAAATGAATAAGTGAGTGAATAAATACTGAGTGCTTTGAGCTTTATAGGCTAGTATGTTAGTCTTCAATAAACTTCTACTGAAAGGACTTTAAAAAATAAAACAACAAACTGTATATGTAATTATTTTTAATATAAATTGAGTTCTTATTTTTTAAGTTCCTATTGAAATTCAAAATATAAATAAATTTAAAATACAGTCACTCATAAAGCTCTATAGAGAATAACAACACTTGAAGTTAGAGAGGTTGAAAGAATTTTATACCCACCAACTTGGAGCTGAGTTACTCTTTCCAGTCATAGATCATATTTAATAAACAAACTAACTCCATAATTGTGGACCAATGCTTTAAGACATCTTCCTGTTTCAAAGACTTCAGTCAAATCTGAAAATTATGCAATTATTTATTTGTTGACATCTTTTAAAATATTTGTTAAATATATTTAATTTTTCAAAAAGGATATGAGAGAGCAGGGGCACAGGACTTTTCCCTTTCCTCTCTTGCTTTAAAAGTTTCTGAATTTATAGCTTTTTAATATTATAAACATTATTTTTTGAATAAAAACAAAAACAAACCAATGGGGCTACTTTTATGTCCTTTGGCTAGGACATGGAGGGAAATGATTAAATTCATTCATTCAGATATTGCCTCTTTTTTTTTTTTATTGTTCGTGCTGTTAGAGTTGTTCCCACATTTTCTCCCTTTCCCTGCCTCCACCCCGCCATACCTCCTTCCTTCCCCAAGTCAATCCCCGTATTGTTTCCTGTGGGGTTCATGAGTTGTACGTAACTGTTCTTCAGTTAATCCCTTCACCATCCTTCATCCTGTCCTCACCTCGTCCTGTCTGGCAACTGTCTTTCTGCTTTATATATTAACATGTAAGCTTGTTACTGTTTCGTTCATTAGTTTACTAGATCCCATATATAAGAGAGATCATGGGTATTTGTCTTTCACTGACTGGCTTAATTCACTTAGCATAATTTTCTCCAGGTCTATCCATGCTGTTGAAAAATGTAAGAGTTTCTTCTTTTTTACTGCTTTGTAGTATTCCATTGTGTAAATGTACCAAAATATACAAAGAAATAATATAAGTCAATACCAGGGAGACAGATAACCCAATTAAGAAATGGGCAAAAGACCAGAATAGACACTTCTCCGAAGAGGACATACAGAGGGCTCATAGACATATGAGAAATGCTCGTCATCACTAATCATCAGAGAAATGCAAATTAGAACCTCAAGGAGATATCACCTCATGCCTGTCAGAATGGCTACCAATAATAAATCAACAAACAAGTGCTGGTGAGGATGTGGAGAAAAGGGAACCCTAGTGCACTGTTGGTGAGAGTGCTGTCTGGTGCAGCCACTGTGGAAAACAATTTGGAGTATCCTTAAAAATTAAAAATGGAACTCCCTTTTGACCCAGCAATTCCACTTCTGGGAATATACCCCAGGGATGCCAAAACACCAATGAAAAAATATATGCACCCCTATATTTATAGCAGCGCTATTTACAATAGCCAAGATTTGGAAACAGTCTGAGTGCCTATTAGTAGATGAGTGGACATTGCTTGTCTTTTAATGAAGAATCAATGACTGCATGACTTTAGGTTGAATGCAATTTGAATATTATCAATTCAGATAGTATCTTTTTACATTTGTCAAATGCTTTCTGAAAGTAACCATGATATTCCCAACTCCAATGTGTAGTGCTACCACTCAATAGGCTAGTATTTAAATATCCAGCAATCTTATGCATGTAGAAGAGAGCATACATAAAAAGCAAGTAAGAAATTTACTGAGCAGCTACTATTGATACAAGAAAGTCACTGAGGCAAATTTCAAGCACTTTGTAGTTCCGACAATTCCCTAGTCTAGTTCTAATTACTGTGCCAGGTACCTATAACCCTATATGATCTTGTCATACTCACATCTTATATTTTCTCTTTTAGTGGTTGCTTGAATTTGTGGTGTCTTGAATGGAATATGGTACAGAAGTAAAAAATTGGACTCTAAACCCAAGATTAAACTCTAGACTTGGGAAAACTTTTGACATTACAGCAGCACAGGTGGATACATTCTGCTTAAGGATATCACAACCCCGAGTCATATATGATATAACCACTATAATGTTATATAATTGATGGTATAAAATCTCTTCCATTTACTATAGCTATGCCACACCCATGCATGTATTCTTCCTAGAGAAGAGGACCCAGCTATTGTCAGAGGACAAAACATTTGCATTAGTAAAGCTCCAACTGGCAAAAAGTCATGCAAGTATTTATCACATTGAGCTTCAGGATGGCTGGACATAATTCAAAATTTGAGAATTGGCTTAAAGTTTATTCAAACAATTATTTGATTTTTTCTCATAAAGCAGATACTAGAGTATCTCTTTTGTTGGATTGTTGATTTACATTTTTAAAATATGTTAGTTATGTATAGACCTATTTTTTAAATTCTAAAATTAAAAAAAAAGCCCAAGCCATGCAGAAATATAGAATTTTATATTAATACCTCCAATGTTACTTAAATCTCAAACTCCAGCTATGGTCACTATAGACAATTTTCTTCACTATACCTTAATTTCTAAAGTGATATGATTACACTTTAAATGAGAAAACCAACCAATTCATCATATTTTTTTATTACTTTCTAGAAAAGGAAATATTATAACTGATATTAAAGGCTCCTTAAAGTCACAACCTCATTTCTTACCAATTCTAATACTTTGAAGTAAATGTGATTGTAGTCATCAGGCTTATGATTTAAATAAATACTTACATTAGATTTTCCTTAAATGGGGCAGAGGCTATATTTCTAACAGCTTTATTGAGGTATAATTTACATATAATGAAACACACCTTCTTTAAGCATATAATTTAATAAATTTTTATAAACTTATGGAGGTATGCAACCATTGCCAAATTCTTGTTTTGGTACATTTCTATCACCCTAAAATTTTGCTTATGCTTAATTACAATCCATGTATCCCACAACTCATCCCAGGAAACCACTGCTCTGCCTTTGGTCTCTACAGATATGCTTATTCTGGAAATTTTGTGTAATTGGCATTATACAGTAAATAGACTTGATTTTGCTTCTGGCTTTAAAAAAATTAGCATATTGTTTTTTGAGATTTCTCCATTTAAGGGCTTGTAAATTACTAGATTGTTTCTTTTTATTGTTGACCAGGTGATGGAGTTTTAGATTATCTCCAATTAAGACTATTACAAACAAAACTATGAAAATTCTTCTCGGCTCTGTTCATCCTGAGTTTTCCCCATCTCAACACATGTCACCACTATTCACCTAGCATTCAGGATAAAACCCTGAGGTTCTCCTTGATTTCACCTGTCTCCGTCCGCCGTCACTAGGTATGCTCTCTCTGGGGTACTTGACTCCTGATCATCCTGAAACTGCATCTTGTTATTCAGGTCTCAACTTAAATACCCTCCCTCAATACAGATTTGCTCTCTCCATTATCTAACATTCTTCTGTTATGTTTGTTGTCTTTATCCATCTGCCAAATTAAATGAGATACTCCTGAGAACAAAGCCTTCTCAGACTTATTTATTATAATATCCTTGTGCTTTTCATGGTAAGTGCTCAGTAAATATATCAGATCGATTTATACACCTTTGGTTCTTAGCCTTAAATCTAGGGTTTAAGAAAAGTACATTACCTCACTTCTGCAATGGCACCCTGTTAGTATAGTTTTGGGTGTTATTTGTTTTCACTATTATGTTTTCTTCATGAAATTTTAGAGACTCAGCCCCAACTTCATAGATTTCAGGAAGTAAGCAGAAAATATAATTTCACCACACTAATTTCTGTTTCTTTAAATTTAAAAGTGTGCTAGGAATAATGTCATTATTACAAACTTTCAACCACAGACTTCTTAACCCCTAAGAAAGGGAAAGAAAAAATGAAATATTAATAAAAATTTTAAAGTAAAACAAAACTTTTTATCAAGAGAAATACATCCCACTAGAAGTAACAATTATGGTAAATAGGCACAATTCCAAATATTTTTTTAACAGAATGACATCTACTTTGATGCTTCAGCCTGGACTCCAATCATAGGTTCAGTAAGTGTCACATAGTAACTGGAAGTTATGATGAGGCATTACTGCTCTTCAAAGTTTAAGTAAAACGTAGGAACACAATAATTAGCTCTTTATTTTGCCTTTCCTCAATCTGTGAATAATTTGATTTCCAAGAATTTAAAGTTCTTAAATTAAATATTTGTTAGACAATTTAATGGAAAGGGGTTTTTAAATGACAGATTTTTAGAATTTTGAACTGAAGAAATTTTATAATCATCTACTGTTGTCCTATAGTTTTCTTTTGGTTAAAGATTAAAGAATTTAGATGGTAAATCCTGGGAGAATTGATGGAAAGTAAAGAAAGAGTGCTACTGTCTATATTCCCACTAAAGGGTTCCTTCCCTAGTAACTCTCTTCTTATCTTCTCTTGATTCTTTTTTCTCATCTTCACATTTCTTATTTCATTTAAGACCTAGCTAAAATATATATGTGTTTCACTTTCTTTAAAAGGTCCTTTCTGATTCCAGAACTTTCGATTATTTCTTATTCTCTGCACACCACTAACTTTTTGGGTACATCTCTTATCACATCTTTATATTGTGTATTTTATCTATATTCCCTATATCCATTCTCACACTAACTTTAAGCTATTTAAAGGCAGTGATCATATCTCATTTAACTTTGTATCGCCTACAAACACAACTGAGTCTTTCATTTGAATGTTTTCAATAAATATTTGTTGAATAAATAAATGGAATGCAATGTAGATTTGTTATTAAAGTGTAGACAGCCCTGGCTGGTGTAGCTCAGTGGATTGAGCGTGGGCCTGTGAACCAAAGGGTCACAGGTTTGATTCCCACTCAGGGCACATGCCTAGGTTGCAGGTCAGGTCCCTAGTAGGGGGTACACAAGAGGCAATTGCACATTGATGTTTCCCTCCCTCTCTCCTTCTCTTCCCCTCTCTCAAAAAAATACATAAAATCTTAAAAAAAAAATAAAGCGTAGCTAACATTCTTGTTACGTTTCACCCAGGGAAGAGTAGTGCACTCAGTGAACATATTTTACCTCACACACATTTATTTTTCATGTAGCCATGTTCAAGCTCCTTAAAATGAAATATTAATACAGCTAATTTGAGCTTTTAAGACATAGCACTTTGCAGTGTTTTCTTTGTTGAAATGGCCCTATTAGCATAAATTAGTTCTTGTATGTTCACCTACCTTGAGTAGTATATTGCAGGCACATGTGAACAAATATTTCTATATTCTGAGCATGGGATTCAGAGAAGGACCTAGAGAAGTCCATTAGTCTGTATCCGTAGAACTCTTGGGGACAGCATGTATCTAAGCCAGATCTGACAGAGCATCGTCTGCTCAATCTTCAAGGCTCTCCCGAGGTTCCCGAAGGAGCGCTGACAGAGGTAGAGCCTGTTGACTGCGGACGTTATGGCCAAACAACAGTTAGCGCGGCCATGGGAAACACTTAATATGTTATCCAGCCCTGAATTTTGCTCCCATCTCCCCTTGGTAAATAGTCAGAAGAAAGGGACCATTATCTCAGAAAGTGTAAGAAGAGAAGGATGGCTGAGCTGCTTCTATTTCCTTGAAAACTGGGGTTCTAAGGCTGAAGCCAGGGTATTTGGGGCGGGCTGTGTTGTGAGGTTGGCAGCACCAGCCAGATTTGGCTCCGCGTCGGGGCGCAGATGATTGTTTCCATAAACTCTTGGAAACAGCGATGGATGTCAGGCTGCGTGCCATCCTCCGAACGTTTCCACGTTGGCCTCACGGAAAACCTGCTTGTGTCTCTGTAGTGCCACGTCATGTTTTACAGTGGAGTTGAATTAAGGTAAACATCGTATAAGAAGAAGTGGAAATACTACTACCAGGTATAGTTATCTGAAAGAGTACTTTTAAGGCTGAGGCAAGAGTTTTTTATTCTAGTTGCTATTCTCATATATTATAAATTATAAGAAGTTATACCAAATATGGACTTTATTATTATTGATATTGTTAGTGAACTATTCCAAAGTATTTTTCAGTTATATGGGGGTAAAATTGTACAGAAAGACTACTAATTTTTTATTATTAATTTAGCATTATTATAAGCAAACAACATAATTATTAAAGTATTTTCTTTATTCAAAATCAAGGAAATATTAATGATTTACTATTAACAGGAAATGCAGGGCAGCCATTTACATATTCAGTACAATCAATACAAAAATTCTTTCCACGAAAACATCCACATCAAAAACACACACAGGGCCAATGCTGGCACAATACTAGTGGAAAAAATTATAAATGATGTCTATTTTAAACAGTTTTCTTTAGACTTTTAACATTTTTATAATCATGCATTTATTTAATAACAGGAAGACATTATTTTAAAAGATACTAAGATGACTGCTTGCAAGTTGCATTTTGACTGAAACAACTTACTTCTTTGGTGTCAGTGAATGTTTCATATATCTGGAGGATGGCAATACTCGATGAGCAATTAATACCATTATAATTTGTTTAATAATAGCAATACACAAATATGCACATATAGAATGCTTTGTAGTGTATATGTCTGTTACATTTTATCCTTATGAGACTCATATCAGGTAGTGAGAAAGAGAAAGAGTGTAAGAAACTGAGTTTCAGAGAAGTTGGGTCACTTGACGAATTCTGTACTAATCAAAGATGAGTCAACAGTCTCAGTCTACTTAGTAGCTTTCCTGCACAGCACTATTTTTTCTTGTATCTGGTCACACAAAAGGAACTTAGTAATTGCATATAACCTTTATTTCATTTCTCAAGATATAATAAATATTTTAAAATATCTGATTTAAGATTTCAGATAACATAGTTGGAAGTCTTTCAAACATTCATTCATGTTTTTATAATTTTCTTTTGTCCCTTGTATGTTGAACTTGGAGTGGCTGTTTGGCTAAGGAGAAAATTTCAGCCACTTTAATACTTTTCCTCTTTGTCTTTCTGTGTAAACTTTAAATTTATAAGTCTTACACTTATATCAAGTTTTCTATTTTAGACAAAGTAGAAAACACCACTGTTCAAATAGTAGAATCCTTTCTGTATAGATAAATATGTTTAACTCCCAACACTGAACCATTAACAGGCAGGCAACAATTTCAAAAGAGAGTTCCAAATGTTGGTTTGCTCAGTAATGTTAAAAAGTATAATTTTAGAACATTAAAGTGGAAAGAAGTCTTAATGTCAAAGGTACGAAAGTAACAGTTTTATGGAAGTTGAATAAATAAATGTCAAGAAGTTCCTTTGTGCCATGATTGTGAATTTTCTTTAATAAAGTAAAACATTTTTACTAATGTAGTTTAAGTTCCTTGAATAATCCAGTCTTTAAGGCTGACAGGAATAGAAGCTATCCCAGTTCGTTAAACTCCAGACTAAAATTTGGAATGGAATTTTGAAGAACTTTACTGATCTCCTTGCTTGTTTTTGCACTTTTTAGGCCATTTTAAACATGTATAATTTTTGTGGGACATTTTGCAGTACAGGATATGTTTTGTGATGGAGTCAATGACCTCAGTTCAATTCCTATCTCCAGCACTCACGTAATCTTGGGCAAATATCTTAACATCTGTAAAAGGGAAATAAGAACAATCCAACTCTATTGGGTTGCTGTGAGGATTAAATGAGGAAATACATGTAAATCACTTGTAAGAGTGAGTGCTTGATTCATACGAAGTGCTTAATTAATGTTAGCTAGCCCCTATTAATGACTGTATTATAAAGGAGAGAGACAGGGCACAGATAACGGAAGTACTCCTATAATAACAATGCAAGCTTGCAAGTGATTCAACAGTACCAATAAGCAGTGGTGTAGGTATAGGAGATCAAATGGAGAGAGGTCATTAAGATACTCAGAGAGGGTTTTAGAAGAGCTAAAACTCGATTCAGATTGTGAAAGACAGACAAAATTTGAAGAGATGCTTTCTCTGACTTTGAAGAGGCTGGGAGTGGTGAAACCCGAGGGAAGGGATACAGTATGAGAAAGGGAAACTACCAGGGTTAAATAAAAACCATTAGATTGCCAGGGGAGCATCTTTCTCCTAGGCTTCTCTTTTCCCCAGAGCTTAAAAGTGGAAGGGGTTAGGATGAGTGTGGTCGCTGTAAAGCAGAATTAATAAATATTAATTTCTCAATGGCCCCTCTAACACTTTTTATCTTTTTAGTAAATTTCGATGTCAAATTCTGCCTTGTGAAGTTTTCAAAGGAAAGATCATAGCTGTAGGTCCTGTCAGAATGCTTCAGACATAACCTCTGGATTTCACTTTCTGTAACACACACTCTTTTGGCTGAGACTTGTTCTATGTTGCCTTTGGAAACTAGTGGAAAAATGATGTATTTGTGATGTTAATACACAATGAGGGGAAAAGGTATTTTATGATTTAATTATTTTCTTCATAACTTTTAGTGTGTAATGTAATTTTTTTGTTAATGTGCCGGTTATGCATGAATTGCATTACACCTTTCTCCCTTCTCTCTTTTACTATGTTGCTAGAACCATAAGCTTTTTCACATTACTATCACCTTACCTGAAGGTTGCATACATAGGCATATTAAGTACACAGTACAAAACACTGATTTTAGAGTGTTTGCCCTAAATTAACCTGAATTACATAGTCCATTCTAATGTTTCAATGCACATCTTTCATTATACCCACATGGCTTTTGCTAACTGTAATAAGGTTGATGAAGGAAGCTACTTGAAGAAACCAGATCATTAAGTTCATTGTTATAATTGCTTCTTGAATCCCAATTCCTAATGAGAAGTCCTTTCTGTTTTCCTATTTCTTCTTTTTCTTGCTTGTAATTGGGCTTTCTGGTTCTATAGCTATTTTTTTCATTCCATAGGTGGTGGCATCTTTCAACAGCTATAGGATTTTTGCCTTAATTCCAGAGTTCTGAGGTATGACTGGTTACTCACCAGAACTGAAATTTGTAGAATGACTAGCACAGTCGTCCCTGATTGTCTGAAAACTACAGAAAACTGAGAACTGTCCAACAGAAAAATCATAATCTTAGAAATATATTGATTATGGTGGGACTTGAAGAGACCTGAAGTCCTTCTAGTTCATTCTATGAATTGATACTGGAGAATAGAATTTAATCTATTTCAGACTTTTAACTTGCATTTAATCATCAGTTTATTTTTATTTTCATTGTTAAAACAAAATTTGAAAACATTATACTTATTTATGAGTATTTGTTGCCAGTATGCCTTGCTGCTTTACTATGTAAGTCTTATTCTACAGCATATTTACTCTAAAACAAATCATCCAGTTATAAAGTTTAACTGCAGTAGATTTGGTTGCTTTCATGCATCTGTTGTATGTTGACATTGGTGCCACTAAGACTGACAGAAAGTTTTATTCACAAATGTGATAAGGCTTCTTCTCCCTTACATGTGATAAGAGGCCATTCAGGCAGAGGTGAATATGCCATTAAATTCTCTTATCTCACAGAATTACCTCCCCTCTTCAGCTAGAAATCCTAACATCCAAATATGGTTCTTGATCATTATTTTGAAGACACTTTCACCTTTACATCAGTTGAATGCCTCCTAAGGGGCCGTGGTCTGCCAGATGCATGGCTTGCCAATCTGGTCACTGCTGCTTTAGAAATTTTTTGAGTATTAAAAAAAATGAAACTACATTAGCTGCTAAGGAAGACCCCATTCTGTGCCATTGATTAATTGGCATTGATAAATAAGCCACATTAATACTACAAGAAAATGGCATAACAGATTGATGTCGACTAGAGCTCTCTAGGAATAAAGCTGAAGAGAACGCAGCGCACCATCTGGAAAGACAATGAGAGGTGGCAAATTTCATGCAATGGGGAAAAGGGGAGGGTGCTTTTCAGATGCCACATATCTGAACTGACACTTTGATGTGTTCAAGTGCAATCTCCCCTGTCAAAATATTTCTTTCTTTAGCTGCACTCGGTCTAATGCAATCAGACCGCAGTGTGGAACACTGCCATATCCTCTTAGGTGAGATTTGTCTTAGAGTAACGAGCTGCACAAGCTTCCAGATTGTAGCGCCGCGATTTAAATGATAAAAAGCAAAAATAAATAAATAAATAAGAACAGGCAAAACCAACTTCCATTAAAATTCACAACTTGCTATGCCATCTTTTGCAAGAATTTACAAGTTCAGTGTAAAACATTCGATTCAAAAAAATGATAGTTAACACTTTATAACTGAATGAGGATTATCTATTATTTTATATTTACAAAACTTAAAATACAAAGTTATTTATTTTACCTGCTAAAATTAATTTATCTTCTCACTAGAAATTCCTACTAATTGCGTTTATGGATTTATAGGGAAAGTACCTCTTAGAGATGAGATGACAATCATGTATCATCATCATCATCATTTTTGTAACTCCAAAGTTCCTTTCTTAAGGATTAAATAATTGTATTTATTTTAACAAAAGATAATCTCTATATTTTTATGTATGTACACTAAGTGAAGTTTTGTAAAAATGTAGTAAGATATTTTCTTCTCCCTCGAGGAGTGAATTTTTCATCATAGAAGGTGGTTGTGCAAAGGCAAGCAAGTCCTCTTTTTAGGCAATTTGATAGTTTGATACAGGACTTGCCCTGCCAATCTTAGAGTCTATATTTTCTAAAAATGTTATATCAATTTGTGTGTTTGGCATTAATAGTGAGAAATATAGAGAAATATTTAGGTTTTCTTCAAACATATTACTACTCTTTGAAAGCATTATGAAATCCAAGGTTTTCTGTCCCCCCACTGCTTCAATACTTTCATTGTATTAATTATCTGGGAATACATGTAATAGCTAGTAATTTCCTGGAAATAAAATTATATTTTTATATATGATTTCAAGAAAGCATTCAAACCCCATGCCAATTTTCTTAATGGGTAGCTCATAGACATTTATACCTCGTTCTAGTTTATTTTTACCGCGTGTCCATTGAAGATCAAATAAGGTTTGTTGAATTTGCCAAGAGCATCAATTCAAGATTTCATAATAAGCAACTCAGAGATGTTAAGGTATCCTACCATGGCTACAAAGCTAACAAGATGGACATTTTAATCTAAAATTTTACAACCTCTGGTTAGATGATCTTGCTGCTTTCCCGTTTCACTTTTTGTGCCTTACTTTTCCTCTTAATGTGTGACAGTATTTTCTGTTTAACTTGATTTCCTTTCTCTGAAAAGCTTGTTATTCAATCCCTTTAGTATTAGCATTCTGGCAGATAAAACATTTTCATCTTTCACTTGCTTTTTGTATTTATATATTACCATAATTTTCTATTTCATACCCCTTGATGTTTGAGGGAATATCCCATATTATCATTATAAAAAACCTCCTGATAAAGTTGAATTGTGTTTTCAAGTGGAGGGGAAAAAAACCCTGAGGTTATGAATAAAAGCAAGCCTCCTCAGCAAGGAAATTCTTTGAATGGGATTTAGCTCAGCTACACAGCCAGAAAATGACAAGTAGCAAAGGGACAGAATGAGGCATTTATGATATCTGACTAGTCAAGGTGAAGATGCTGAAAATTACCTTCAGATTTGCTTCAGGACCCTGATTGAGGAGGAAATAACTATCTTGATAATATTTTGGATGGTGATTTACTCCCTGCAGAGCACTTTGATATAAATTGTGACACGGAACCCTTACATAACCCTGTCAGAAATACATTTCAGTATTATACCTATTTACATATGAAGAAATTAAATCTCAGAGAGGTTACATGATTTAATGAAGACCATTAATTAATAAGTGCTGAAACTGATAAAGCAATTAAAGTACATACCCCAAATTAAGTTTTCTCTCCCTTCTTCTTCTTATGAAGATTTTGGAGAGTGATTGTATTTAGCAATCTACACAAGATTAAAGTATTACTTTTCACCTTCTTTAAACCACTGGATTTCACATGAGTTAGGGGAAAACTAGAAAACAAACAAACCCCCAAAATACCCTGCTGCCAACATAATAGTCTTGCTGATAGTTGTGTGATTTACTATTAAAATGATTAAATCCTTATTTGACATTCCCTTAAAAAGGAGATACAAGAAGGACCTACGTTTTTAAATAAATAGTAAAGAGAAAATTAAACAGAAAAATGAACCAACATATTCTTTATCCTAGTTGATTGCAAGATTTTGTTCAAATAAGTAAATGCATGCCAGGATTACTTGTGTTGGTACAGGAGGAGTACAAACTATAAGGAGAATGAATGGCAATATGGAGTGCTGGATTGTATCTACTTATTTCTTCTCCTATGCTTTTATGAGAACTGCCATGTAGGAACTGTTAACAAATGTAAGGAAAGTACCCATACTACAGACTATTTCCCTTCTCCAGAATAAACCTGGGCAGTCCATATCATCCTTGTAATTGCCGTTTCCTGATGAAAACAGAGGTTTCTTCGAAGTCGTTTAACAAGAGCCAAATTTTCAATGCTGCTTCTGGCATTGACCTGTGGTATCCAGGCACTTTGCCATTTCAATCTGAAATAATGAAAAGTGGAAGGAAACGGTGCACATCTTTTTTAAGTTCCAAGCCTCTCTAGGTATAAGCCCATCAGGAGTCCAGGTGCATGGCTGGTTGAAGATCAAAGTGAAAGGTTTTAAAAGTTGTTTTTCTCTAGGACACCCTAAGGTTTTGTCTATTTGGAATGACCATTTTTTTTTTCTTGATTTTTAGTGTGAAATCATTCCTTCAAAACTTGTCCATAATAATAATAACGCTCTTTTATCTCTGATTTTCTGTAAAACTCAATGAAAAATTGCAGAAACAGAAAGGTGAACTTTCTTTTGGAAGATCAAATCACTGAAGTAAATTATCTTGATCAGTTGATTTCCACATTCTAATTGGGTTTCCATTGTAGATGAAGAAAAATAAATCAATGTCTTAGATTTGTGTAAAATTGATAGTCTTTTGTGAGTTTTTTTAAATTAGTGAATTAAAATAAACCACAGTCTTTATTTGATGGCATCAATTCTACACATATTCAAGTTTAAAATTCCATGTTAAGTGCACCATCACCTCATAGTTACTGGGATGTCACTTCTCACAGGCTCTTAAGAGCTCAGAGTCTTTATCAAGCTCAACCATGACAAATTTGTATATCATGATTCCTCATTTTATATAATTAGTAGATAGGAAAATAGATAAAAGGAAACTTGAATAGGTATGCATAATCCATAGTATATAGGCCCAATGTTTGCAAAATGTGCTCAGCAAACCATATTTGGGACACTCAACTAGAGGAACTCATTCAAAACCTACATGCATTTCCCTAATAGCTAGTGAAGTTGAGCATCTTTTCATATATTTGTGGACCATTTGTGTGTTTTCTTGAGATGAGTGTCTGTTCAGGTCCTCTGCCCACTTTTTTAATTGGATTTTTTATTTGTTTGGTGTTGAGCTGTATATCTTTACATATTTTTTTATCTTTATGTATTTTTGATATTGACCCCTTGTTGGAGCTGTTGTGTGTAAATATCTTCTCCTGTTCAGTTGGTTGCCTTTTATTTTTTAAAACTATTTTACTATTTTTACCAGCGCAGTTGAGTTAGTAATGAATCCTTTGTGTGTGTATTTGTGTGTGTTTTAACCCTCATCCAAAAACATGCTTATTGATGTTAGAAGAAGGAGAGAGAGACAGAGAGAAACATCGATGTGAGAGAGAAACATCGACCAGTTGCCTCTCTTACACGGCCTGACCGGGTACTGAACCCACAAACTAAGCTTGACTGGAATTGAACCCGCTACCTTTCAATTTAC
>PVJI01009718.1:31931-64107 GCA_004026765.1 Micronycteris hirsuta | reverse complement strand
CCTTATGATCTCACCTTTAACCGGATCATAACCAACAAAAGTAGAAAGCAAGCAAAACATAACCAGAGACACTGAAATTAAGAACAGTCTAACAATAGACAGGGGAGAGGGGGGAGGGGACAATGGGGAGAAGAGTTTTCAGGAATCACTGTAGAGGACATATGGACAGAACTAAGGGGGAGGAGGGTGGTTGGGGGGAGGGACGGGAGGGGAAGGGAGGGGGGAGGGGAGAGGCCGCAAATAACTGTAATTAAATCAAAAAATTAATTAAAAAAAAGCTCCTATATCTTAGGATTACCCATGTTATTTATATTGGTAATGTCCACTGACAAAAAAAAATTAAAAAAAAGAGGACACAGGTAAAAAAAAAATACTAATAAATAAATAAATAAATTAGTTTGGTCCTGTAAGTCCCATGCTCTGGCTCTCTCTGGAAGTTCATTCCATCATAAATTTAATTATAATCTTCTTCTTTTTAATGTCAAGAAAAAATATTTTGATATTACTATGTGTGATTTTCAAACTTGTTTAAAAAGCTAATTTACAGTTATAGTAAATCAACTTTTAATCTTTCTATTTATTTTTATTCTTTTTGTTTCTTTTTTTGACTTTTTTTAATTGTTATTCAAGTACACTTGTCTTCATTTTCCCACCACCACTTTCCCCCACCCCATAAACCCCCACCTCCCACCCTCAATCCTTCTCCCCTTTGCTTTGTCCATGGGTCCTTTATACATGTTCCTTGATGATCCTTCCCCTTCTTTCCCCCATTACTCCCCTCCCCCCTCCTATCTGGTTATTGTCAGTTTGTTCTTTATTTCAATATTTCTGGTTCTATTTTGCTTATTTGTTTGTTTTGTTGATTAGGTTCCACTTATAGGTGAGACTTTTTATTTGTAATATACCTGGTAGGATGATGCTATAAAAGCTTTTAAGGAAGCCAATGATGTTTCCTTACACATTGAATACACTCTATGATGTTTCAATCAGTGTGTATTAAGTCATGATTGTCATAAGTACCAAATGAATTAATACAATAAAATGTTGAGTGTTTCATTAGGTGAATAGTTGGCTGATACATATTTATGATTAAACTACATAGAGA
Source organism: Micronycteris hirsuta (assembly GCA_004026765.1). Classification (NCBI taxonomy): domain Eukaryota; kingdom Metazoa; phylum Chordata; class Mammalia; order Chiroptera; family Phyllostomidae; genus Micronycteris; species Micronycteris hirsuta. The sequence continues at coordinate 63,002 of PVJI01009718.1, read as the reverse complement.
AATACAATTTTTATTTTTTACTGAAAATGATAGGAATTTTATCGTACAAACTATGATTCCATTGCATTTGCATAATAGTTTGTAGTTGTTAAAATTTGTTAGGCATTCTAAAAGGTAAAGTATTGAATGGGTTTACAATCTACCTAAATTTTACTGCATTGAGTAAGGGACTAAAGCACTCAAGCTTTGAAATCATCTACTGCAAAGACTGTTTATTCCCTGTATAAAATCTTACTGTATATTGTGTCCTCAAAGGTAAAAGTATTTCAACTGAGAAGAGTGATAAACATCTCAAATATTAATTTATTGGCTTCCAAAGCTGTGCTAGCAGAGCATACAGAGTGGCAGATTAGGGGTTGGTAAGAAAGAATAAATGAGATTTGACAATTCTATTTGAATCTTCTGTGGTTTGAAAATTGGAATATTTTAAGGCTACATGAGCTGAAAAAGACATTTTGAACACATTGCTTCATAAAGCAGATTAAGTTTTAAAAGCTGGAGGGATTTCAAAAATTCATTTGATTCTTCAGAAATAATTAGAAGTAGGAAGGAGTTTATTGAAAATATCAGAAAACATAAATAGTTCAAAATCCCCACAGGCAAGTATCTCACCCTCGTATGACTTATAGCCTATTTGGTGCAGATGTTAACTGCCTTCAAAAGGTACATTTGTCCCCCCGGCTTGTGTAGCTCAGTGGATTGAGCACGAGCTGGGAACCAGAGGGTCCCGGTTCGATTCCCAGTCGAGGCACATGCCTGGGTTGCGGGCCAGGTCCCCAATGAGGGCTTTGTGAGAGGCAACCATACATTGCTCTTTCTCCCCTCCCTTCTCCTCTCTCTGAAAATAAATAAATAAAATCTTTAAAAAAAAGGTATATTTGTCCCATAGCCTCAATATTTAATTATTTATTTCTAATATTCTGGATGGAAAAAAAGTCAGGTTTTATACATTTTATAATAACTTTTCAGAAGGCGTAATGAACCATGCCTTGGAACAAGTAGCATTTGGATAAAACATGTTTAGTTGTTCATCGATGTCTAAGATTGTCTTGAATAGGGAGTTAGATGAGGGAAATGATCAAAGAGAGAGAGAGGCCGGAATTAGGTCCCTGCACAGCCTCCGGTAAAAGCCTGTCATAGTACTATACAGCAGTTAAATATGATAATTTCAAAAGAAATGAAAGAAAATGCTCTGTTGTTTTAATGGCACATTCCAAACACTGAGGTGAAGAGTTGAGCAAAACAAGTGATAAGACAGTAAAGGATATTCCCAAACTCAGAGATTTATTAGTTTACATTTACACATGTCTGTTTGTATCTTGTGTTTGCATTTTCAGTATAGTCATCTTCTTTTTTTCATTTTATCCATATAGTATATCTCCCATTATTTAAGTATATTTTTAAAAAACTTTAATTTTTTTCTATTGTGGAGTCCTTAGAATTCTTAAATGACGCCTTTCTCAACAGAGACCTCCCACCCCTACGAGATCACCACCTGAAAAAAGTATTGATTGCTTTAGAATTCCATCTGGAAGTAACATCCTCCAGACATAGCCACATATTGCCTCACCAAAGAGGTTAAACTGAAGGTGAAACTAGGAATGACATTTTACCTGTCAACATGTAATTAACATGTGAGAACTAAGTTCATTACTCTTCTCTTGATGAGTGATATCTTGTTAAGTTGTTTGCAGGATTGCTTTTGACACGCATTTTCTCAGAAGATTTCTACCCAGCTATCCTTTCTCACAACGACCTTTGTGGTGGTGAAATTTAGGCTTGGTTTCCCAACTAGCTCAGTTACCTCGTGACCATTCCCTGGAGCTACATATTCCCTTCACTTCTGTTTTGGAGTGCCAAAACCTTCATGCCTTGCTGAAAATCACATAATATTAAGCACATGCTGCAGATATATGTTCAAATTAGAGATGTAGCAAACCATCTATTGAGAATCCACTAAATCACTAAAGCAACAAACATTCAGACCCAGAGTTAGCACTCCCTCTGATGATAAAAGTAAAGTATATTTTATTTTAAAATGTTAACAATAACTCCTGAGCAATCAATACCTTTCTTGGAGAAGGAAAATTGCGCAGCCCAAACTGCTGCCGTATATACATTGAAAAGGACAGATGAACTATAGATGTGAGCCCTTCAGCAAAGCGCAGGTATGAAAAGTCTTTGGAAGCTGCCACTTCTATTGGACTCAGCAGTCGGCTCTTGAACTCTTTGTGTTATATGTAACACACTGAGTTTCTCACATTTGACAGCATGTTGTCTTTCAGGCTTGAGGGATGTCTGAAAACTCAAATGCCAGGACAAAACTTAAAAATGTGTTGATTTTTCCTACCTCCACTTCAAGGGATGTGGGCTGAGTTTATGTAATAAAACCGTAGAAACAAGGCAATATTATATGGAATAGTATATGGAAAATACTGTATTCCTGAAGTGGCAAATCCCTTCCTGATGAAGAGATGATACTTCTGCAATGAAAAATAAAATAATTTTCTTTTAAAGAAGTGGACTTTGATTCTATAAAAGCATATGCTGGAGGCTTACGCCTCTATTACGCATTGGGGATTGTGTGTTTTGAAAACAGCATAAATAAAGAAAGTAAAAGTTATTGGCAGGTTAGGAAGGATGTCCAAGAATAGAACTAGGAATTAAGCATATTCATTATTTATAAAATATGCAAATCCAAAATGTTGGAGTTTGGGATCACTGCCTACTTACACTTTGATAAGGAAGAGTTATTAGTAATTTTTCTAGATGAAATTATGGCAGTTACTCTAAGTAACAAAGGGCTTTCTCTCCACCCAAAACTCAGCCTATTTTTGTATTTATGCTCTCACTACATCTTCTAAAGTTTGTAAATTCTTTCAGGTTTGGGAAATTTACTTTCCAAATTGAAGTGCCCTCAGTGATTCTGAACTACATACTTCCATTTATAACATCTGTTGGATCACTTTACATATGTATGTCCTTAAAGTAAGTTTGTCAACTTTTAGTTTTATGTTTAATAGCAGTCTGTGTTGGTGGCACGTAAAATGACAAGAATCTGTATGGTGCTTCAAATTGGGGGATCCACACAAACAAGTTTTCTTATCATTCTATGTTAAAAAATTATAAGAGCCCTGGATGGTATGGATTACTGGATTGAGCAATGGCCTGTGAACCAAAGGCTCATTGGCTTGATTCCTAATCAGGGCACATGCCTGGGTTGTGGGCCAGGGCATGTGAGAGGCAACCACACATCGATGTTTCTCTCTCTTTCTCCCACCCTTCCCCTCTGTCTAAAAATAAATAAATAAAATATTTAAAACATTATTAGAACTTGGAAACTTCAAAAAATAAAAGTTGCACTCTTAAATTACTTATATGAAGTAGCCCAAACTCATGCTACTCCTTTAGCTGCTTTTATATATACTAAGGGTACACATTGTGCCAGGCATTGCACCAGCAATATGTCTTATTGTTAACAATGAATAAGATATTATCTTTGGTCCCTTTATGGTTCTGTCACCTATGATCTTATCAAAAGACAAATGAGACTTCCGGCCAAGATGGAGGTGTAGGTAGACACACTGCACCTCCTCCCACAACCAAAAGAGGAAAAACAACAATTAAAAAACAAACAAACAAAAAAACCAAAACTGACAGAAAATCAAACTGTGTGGAAGTACAACAACCAAGGAGTTAAAGAAGACATTTTCATCCAGACCAGTAAGCAGGGCGGAGCCAGGCAGAGAGTGAACATGGAGATGGCGGTTTGTGGAGTGGTACGGGCAATGCTGCAGCTGCCCAGAGAGACACGCAGGGGGCATGCCTGGCCAAAACACGGCTGGTGCACTCAGAGAAGCCCCTGGCTGGCCAACCCGGAACCAGCAGGGCCGAGACTGGCGAAGTGGGCTGTCCCTCATTCACGTGCAGACAAACCAAGAGAAAAAGCTGGGGAGTGGAGAAGACTGTGCAACCCACCATCATGGGGAAATAAAGCCTCAAACCACCAATTGAAAACACCTGTGGGGGTTGAGGCTGCAGTGGGAGGAACTCCCAGCCTCACAGGAGAGCTCACTGGGGGAAGTGACTGGGAGCCCGTGGAGAGCAGAGCAAGCACCCTTGTTCCCTCCCAGGCCCCACTCCTACAGGCAGCATCACAACACAACGAGGTGGGTTGTCCCACCCTGGTGAACACCTAAGGTTCTGCCCCTTAGAGTAACAGGTGCACTGAGGAAAAAGAAATGGCCCAAATGAAAGAATAGATCAAAGCTCCAGAAAAAATACAACTAAGCGATGAAGAGATAGCCAACCTATCAGATGCACAGTTCAAAACACTGGTAATCAGGATGCTCACAGGACTGGTTGAATTTGGTTGCAAATTAGATGCAAAAATGAAGAATATGCTAAAGGAAATGAGGGGAAATGTGCAGGGAACGAATAGAGATGGGGAGGAAACTGGGACTCAAATCAACAGAGTGGCCCAGAAGGAAGAAAAAAACATTCAACCAGAAAATAATGAAAAAACAAGAATTCAAAAACATGAGGAGAGGCTTAGGAACCTCCAGGACATCTTTAAACATCCCAACATCTGAGTCCTAGGGGTTCCAGAAGGAGAAGAGGAAGACCAAGGGATTGAAAACGTATTTGAACAAATGATGAAGGAGAACTTCCCCAAGCTGGTGAAGGAAATAGACTTCCAGGAAGTCCAGGAAGCTCAGAGAGTCCCAAAGAACGTGGACCCAAAGAGGAACACACCAAGGCACATAATAATTACATTACCCAAGATCAAAAATAAGGGGAGAATCTTAGAAGCAGCAAGAGAAAAGGAGAGAGTTACCTACAAAGGAATTCCCATAAGGCTGTCCAGCGGATTTCTCAAAGGAGACCTTTCAGGCAAGAAGGGGCTGGAAAGAAGTATACCAAGTCATGAAAGGCAAGGACCTACATCCAAGAGTACTCTATCCAGCAAAACTTTCATTTAGATTGGAAGGGCAGATAAAGTGCTTCTCAGATAAGGTCAATTACAAGGAGTTCATCATCACCAAGCCTTTATTATATGAAATGTTAAACAGATTTATATAAGGCATGGAGGGATATCAACAGGGGAGTGGGAGGGGGAGAGAGGAGGAAAAAGTACAGAGAATAAGTAGCATAAATGGTAGGTAGAAAACAGACAGGGGGAGGTTAAGAATAGTATAGGAAATTTAGAAGCCAAAGAACTTATGTGTATGACCCATGGACAAAAACTAAAGAGTGGGGAATGGGCAAGGGGTGTGGGGTAGAGGGGAATAAAGGGGGAAATGGGACAACTGTAATAACATAATCAATAAAATATATTTAAAAAACACTTATATAAAACCAGGAGAAAAATAAATAAAAGAAAGGAATTTTATAAAAAAAAAAAGATGAACGAGCATAGAAGTAATTCATATTACATGATCCCTGTTCATCTGTTTGTTCAATCATTCTTTTTTTTTTAAAGATTTTTATTTATTTATTTTCAGAGAGAGGAGAAGGGAGGGGAGAAAGAGCAATGTATGGTTGCCTCTCACATGGCCCTCATTGGGGACCTGGCCCGCAACCCAGGCATGTGCCCCGACCGGGAATCGAACTGGGACCCTCTGGTTCCCAGCCCACATTCAGTCCACTGAGCTACACCAGCCGGGCCTGTTCAATCATTCTTTCATTCGTTCATTCAATGTTTATGGAGTTACTCTTTCATCCTTTTATAACTATATAACAAAAGTTATTTTCTCTACTCTGAAGGTGCTCATGAACTTGTGAGGACACAGTTAACTATAATGAGAAATGGTAGAATGCTGTAACAGAAGTTTTAACATGAGAGTTCATGGAGTATATTAGGAATTGAAATAGTCTTCTGTGCCTGCAGCTCAGGTAGCCTGGAGTGGAAAACATTGGTTGGACAAGAGAGAAAGCAGTTCGGACCAGACTATATTGGGCCTCACATGGCAGAGTAAGGAATTTAGAATTTGGAATGAGCAGTGGGAGGCCTTTGAAAACTATTATGTAAGAGAATCACATGACCAAACCTTAATGTTAAAGCAAATTATCAAAACTAGGTGTGGAGTGGTCTGGAAAGGGGAGAGATGAAAGAGTAAAAACAGAATAGAACAACTTAGTGAGTTCCTAACATATTTCAGGCAAACTATAAAAAAGGGATTTACCAAGACAGTGGCAGTAGGAATGGAGAAGTATGTCCATATTTCGGGCATGTTTCTGAGATCAAATGGAAGGATTTAAGAACATGTGTCTGAGTCAGGTTGTAGTGATTCAAAGAGCTGTTTGGGAGAGGAAGGAGCTGAAAAGGAACATGGGACACTATTCACTGAGAAGGTCACACAAGAGAAGAAAAGCACACATAGGGGACAAAAGATAAAGGATTTGATTTTATAGATGACTTTAATGTGCCTGTGCAAGAATCAAGTGCAGATGTCAAACAAGTAGTTAGAAATAAAAGTCTATCGCTTGAGAAAGAGATGAGGTAAAAACTTCTGGCAATAAGAGTTTCCATAAATCTGTTCTTTACTGTAGGATGTAGATCTTTGGTGTATTTTTTTTTTTGGATAATTTTTTTTTCAAGTTTTATGTGTTTCATTCCATATGCAGGGGTTTGGTAAGTTAAAATTGAAAAAAAAATATAAACTGCTTCTTCACATTAGTCATTACCTCCATCAGTCTTTAGTTTGGAAACAATCTGTACACTCTCTTGGTCTCTTCCTTTTAATCTTTTGTGTCCTATCTTTAGTTCATTGATCAGAAGTGTCTGATACTGTACCCATAATTACCAATCAAAAGGAGAATATTATCAGTTTTTTTTTTAAGATTTTTTTTATTTTTATTTATTTTTAGAGAGAGGGGAAGGGAGGGAGAAAGAGAGGGAGAGAAAGAGCAATGTATGGTTGCCTCTCACATGGCCCTCACAGGGGACCTGGCCTAGCAACCCAGGCATGTGCCCTGACTGGGAATCGAACCGGGACCGCTGGGTTCCCAGCCCGCGCTCAATCCACTGAGCTACACCAGCCAGGGCGAATATTATCAGTTTTTTATCTCATATCTCAACTAATAACTTACATCAATTATTTCTTTTTTCCTTTTCTTTTTCTTTCTTTCTTCTCTCTATATTTTTTCTTATGCAATTAAGTTTTTAACATTTCCATGGCATTATCCCAGTTTAGTTAAAGATACTTTAAGTGAGAACATGGTTTATAAAACTTTTGAAAACCAGCCCTGGCTGGTGTAGCTCAGTGGACTGAGTGCAGGCTGGGAACCAAGCGGTCCCAGTTCGATTCCCAGTCAGGGCACATGCCTGGGTTGCGGGCCAGGTCCCTGTGAGGGCCATGTGAGAGGCAACCATACATTGCTGTTTCTCTCCCTTTCTTTCTCCCTCCCTTCCCCTCTCTCTAAAAATAAATAAAAATAAAATCTTAAAAAAACTTTTGAAAACCAAGCAGTATAAATAGTTTAAGACTCAATATTGATTAAATATTATAATTAAGTTGAATAATATTCAAGGTTTTACCTCACATATTAAGAAATGTACAAAACATTTTGGAAAATTATGTTTACTTCTTACTATTTAACTATGATAGTATTAAATTGTGTCACTGTCTCTGTTTTTTAGGCTGACTCTTGTCTGAGTCCCACTCTATTCTCTTCACAATTCCAGGTTTTAATGTCTCACTGTCCGATCTTTCAATTGTGTGTAATCTTGGTCGCCAATCTTCCTACACGCTGGAATACAGCTGGATGATCGCTCTGCTCCTCAGAAAATCGGCCAGATGTCTCACTAGTGGGCAGGAAGAAGCGGACCCCACTCCCTCCTATTCCGCTGCTATTTTTTCTCTGACAGAATGGCTCTCATTAAAATAAACAAACACAAGTGCTGGCGAGGATGTGGAGAAAGGGGAACCCTGGTGCACTGTTGGCGGGAATGCAGACTGGTGCACCCACTGTAAGTTAACTTTGCTCTACACAACCCATCTTGCCGACTTCGGTTCCAGATTGCTTGGTATCGATAGTATTAAATATGTTAAGAAATCATGAATTATAACTCAGAAATTAAAATATGCAGTGCTTAATATCATACAATTATGTAAAATCTGTAGTCATATTACATTTACCAAATTGAAAATACAATATCATATTTATTTTAATTGTACTTATTCAACTTGTCTTTATTTTATTTATTTTTATTTATTGTTGTTCAGTTACAGTTGTCCTTTTTCCCCATTATATTTTAACTCTAGCAACACATTGGGCAGATGTCTTTCAGAAATAACTTCTGTTGACTCTCATATTGTTCCTTTGGTTTCCTTTGGAAAACATTTAGATATTTCCCTGAGGACACTGTGTTGTGATAAGTCACATAGCCAATTTGCACAGTCACAAGGTCTTCATAGATATTCCTACATCCCTTGATCATTTAACTGACCAAATGAGCTTGAGAATATCTACTGTCTTGAAGACTTGACCACCTCAGGACCATTTGTAAATATTAACTACCCAATCCCCAGGAAACGCAAACATTTTTAATTTTCTATTTTAGAAATACCTATTTGTTTCCTAAATTGAACTCAATTCTCTATTCTGTAATAAAGATTGTGGTGTTTGCTTGCTTATTCTTTTTTTAATATATAATTACTTTATTGTTGTTCAATTAAAGTTATCTGCACCCTCTCCCCTCCCCTCCTCCCTCCTTCTCCAACCCCACCACTCTCCCCAGTCTCCCTCCTCCCCCTTGGTTCTGTCCATGTGTCCTCCATAATGGTTCCTGAAAACCCTTCTCCCCATTGTCCACCCCCTCCCCACTGGCTATTGTTAGACTGCTCTTAATTTCAATGTCTCTGGTTATGTTTTGCTTGCTTTCTGCTTTTGTTGATTATGAACCAGTTAAAGGTGAGATCATATGGTATTTGTCCCTCTCCGCCTGGCTTAGTTCACTTAGCACAATGCTCTCCAATTCCATCCATGCTGTTGCAAAGGGTATAAGCTCCTTCTTCCTTTCTGCTGCGTAGAATTCCATTGTGTAAATGTACCATAGTTTCCTGATCCATTCATTTGTAGATGGGCACTTAGGTTGTTTCCAGCACTTGGCTATTTTGAATTGTGCTGCGATGAACACTGGAGTGCATAGGTTCTTTTGAATTGGTTTTCCAGGATTCTTAGGGTATAATCCCAGTAGTGGAATTGCTGGGTCGAAAGGCAGATCCATTTACATTTTTTGAGGAAGTTCCATACTGTTTTCCACAGTGGCTGCACCAGTCTGCATTCCCACCAACAGTGCAGTAGGGTTCCCTTTTCTCCACATCCCCTCCAACAGTTATCTGTTGCTTTGTTGATGATGGTCATTCTGACTGGTGTCAGCTGGTACCTCATTGTAATTTTAATTTGCATCTCTCTGATGGCTAATGATGTTGAGCATCTTTTCATATGTCTCTGGGCCCTCTGTATGTCCTTTTTCGAGAAGTGTCTGTTCATGTCTTTTGCCCATTTTTTTTAAAGATTTTATTTTTATTTATTTTTAGAGAGAGGGGAAGGGAGGGAGACAGAGAGGGAGAGAAACAGCAATGTATGGTTGCCTCTCACATGGCCCTCACGGGGACCTGGCTTGCAACCTAGGCATGTGCCCTGACTGGGAATCGAACCGGGACCGCTTGGTTCCCAGCCCGCGCTCAATCCACTGAGCTACACCAACCAGGGCTTTTGCCCATTTTTTTAACTGGGTTTTTTGTCTTCCTGAAGTGGAGTCGTATGAGTTCTTTATATAGTTTGCAGATCAGACCCTAGTCTGAGGTCTCATTGGCAAATATGTTTTCCAATACAGTTGATTCTCTTTTTATTTTACATATTTTTATTATTACTTATGTATTTATTTTTAGAGAGAGGAGAAGGGAGCGAGAAAGAGAGGGAGAAACAGCAATGTGTAGTTGCTTCTCACATGGCCCCCACTGGGGACCCGGCCCACGACCCAGGCAGGTGCCCCGACTGGGAATTGAACCGGGACCCTTTGGTTCCCAGCCTGCGCTCAATCCACTGAGCTACACCAGCCAGGCCGATTTTCTTTTTATTTTAATACTATTTTCTTTAGCCCCACAGAAGCTCTTTATTTTGATAAGATCCCATTTGTTTATTCTTTCCTTTATGTCCCTAGCTCTAGGGGACATATCATTGAACATGTTGCTGTGTGGAATGTCACAGATTTTCCTACCGATGTTTTCCTCTAGAACTTTTATAGTGTCATGACTTACATTTAAGTCTTTTATCCACCTTGAATTTATTTTTGTGTATGGTGAAGGTGTTGCTCGAGTTTCATTTTTTTGCAGGTAGCCATCCAAGGTTTCCCAACACCATTTGTTGAAGAGGCTATTTGTATTCCAGTTTATGCTTCTGCCCCCTTTGTCAAAGATTAATTGCCCGTAGAGACTCGGGTTTATTTCTGGGCTCTCTATTCTGTTCCATTGGTCTATCTGTCTGTTTTTATGCCACTACCAGGCTGTTTTAATTACAGTGGCCTTGTAATATAGTTTGATGTCAGGAATTGTGATCCCTCCTGCTTTGCTCTTCTTTCTCAAAATTGCAGCTGATATTCGGGTTCATTTATGGTTCCATATAAATGTTTGAAGTGTTTGTTCTATATCTGTGAAATATGCCATTGGTACTTCGATAGGGATTGCATTGATTCTATAAATTGCTTTGGGGAGTATGGGCATTTTGATGATGTTGATTCTTCCAATCCATGAGCATGGTATATGTTTCCATTTGTTTGTGTCTTCCATGATTTCTCTCTTCATTGTTGTGTAGTTTTCTGAGTACAGGTCTTTTACCTCCTTGGTGCGGTTTATTCCCACTTTTTTTGTTTGTTTGTTTCTTTGTTTGTTTGTTTTTGTTGTTGCTATATCAAATGGGATTTTTTCCCTGATTTCTGTTTCTGCTGTTTCAGTGTTGGTATACAAAAATGCCTTTGACTTCTGGATGTTGACTTTGTATCCTGCTTTTTTGCCAATTCAATTATTAGATTGAGTAGTTTTTTTGCGGAGTCTTTAGGATTTTCTAAGTATACTATCATGTCTTCTGCAAACAACGACAGTTTTGTTTCCTCCTTTCCAATTTGGATGACTTTTATTCCCTTTTCTTTTCTGATTGCTATGGCCAAAACTTCCAGTACTATGTTGAATATAAGTGGTGATAGATGACAACCTTGTCTTGTTCCTGATCTTAGTGGGAAAGATTTTAGTTTTTGTCCATTGCGTATAATGTTGTCTGTAGGTTTCTCATATATGGCCTTCATTATGTTGAGGAACACTCCCTCTATTCCCACTTTGCTAAGTGTCTTTATCCTAAATGGATGCTGTACCTTATTGAATACTTTTTCTGCATCTATTGATATGATCATGTGATTTTTGTCTTTGCTTTTGTTTATGTGATGAATTACATTTATTGTTTTGCAAATATTGTACCGTCCTTGCATCCCTGGGATGGAACCCACTTGGTCATGGTGCATGATCTTTTTGATGAATTGCTGCATGTGGTTTGCTAACATTTTGTTGAAAATTTTAGCGTTAATGTTCATCAGTGATATTGGCCGGAAGTTTTCTTTCTTTGTTGTGTCCTTTTCTGGTTTCGGGATTAGGATGATGCTGGCTTCATAAAAAGAGTTTGGGAGTCTTCCGTCATTTTGGATTTTTTGGAATAGTCTGTAAAGGATAGGTGTTGGTTCTCCCTTAAATGCTTTGTAGAATTCTCCTGTGAAACCATCTGGTCCAGGGCTTTTGTGTGTTGGAAGTTTTTTGATTACTGCATTAATTTCATCCGCTGTTATTGCTCGGTTCAGGCTTTCTGGTTCTTCCTTATTGAGTTTTGGAAGATTATATTTTTCTAAAAATTTGTCCATTTCTCCTAGGTTTTCATATTTCTTGGCATATAGTTCTTCATAGTTATGTCTTATAATCCTTTGTATTTCTGTAGCATCAGTTGTAATATCTCCTCTTTCATTTCTGATTGAGTTTATTTGGATCCTCTCTCTTTTTTTCTTGACGAGCCTGCTTAAAGGCTTGTCGATTTTGTTTATCTTCTCAAAGAACCATCTCCTGGATTCATTGATCCTTAGAATTGTCCTTTTAGTCTCTATGTCATTTAATTCTAGTCTGATCTTGGTTATTTCCTTCCTTCTACTTGCTCTGGGTTGTCTTTGTTGTTGTTCCTCGAGTTCCTGTAGGTGTAGGGTTAGGTTGTTTGTGTGAACTGCTTCTATTTTTTTTTTTAGGTAAGCCTGTATCGCTATGAACTTCCCTCTCAGGACTGCCTTCGCTGTGTCCCATAAATTTTGGGTTGTTGTCAGTTAATTTTTATTTGTGTCGTGGAACTTTTTGATTTCTTCCCTAATCTCGTCCTTGACCCATTCATTGTTTAATAGCATGCGATTCAGTCTCAGTGGGTTGGTTTCTAATTTCAGTCCCTTGTGGTCAGAGAAAATACTTGGTATGATTTCAATTTTCTTGAATTTGTTGAGGCTTGTTTTGTGTCCTATCATATGGTCTATTTTTGAAAATGCCCCATGTGCATTTGAAAAGAATGTGTATTTAGCTTGTTTGGGGTGAAAGTCCCTACAGATATCAGTTAAGTCCATTTCTTCTCAGGCATTGTTCAATGCTACAGTGTCTTTGCTGATATTTTGTTTGGAGGATCTGTCCATTTTTGACAGTGGGGTGTTGAAATCCCCTACTCTAATTGTGTTGCTATCAATGTCTTTCTTGAAATCTTCCAAGATTTTCTTTATGTATTTAGGTGCTCCTGTACTGGGCGTGTACATATTTACAATGTTTATGTCTTCTTGGTGGATTCTTCCCTTGAGTATTATGAAGTGCCCTTCTGGATCTCTCGTTCTGTCCCTTTTTTGAAGTCTATTTTGTCTGATATGAGTATTGCTACCCCAGCTCTTTCTTCTTGTCTATTTGCTTGGAAAACTTGTTTCCAGCCCTTCACTTTCAGTCTGGGTAACTCTTTTGTCCTGAGGTGGGTCTGTTGTAGGCATCATATGTTTGGGTCGTGCTTTCTTATCCATTCTGCTATTCTATGCCTTTTAATTGGAGCATTTAATCCATTTACACTTAAGGTTATTATTGATAGGTACTTATTCATTGCCATTTTTTTTTGTACCTGTGGTCCTCTCTCTCTCTTTTTCCCTTCCTTTCCTTAAATCAGTCCCTTTAGGATCTCTTGCAGAGCTGGTTTGGTGGAGGTGTATTCTTTTAGACTTCTTTTGTCTGGGAAGCTCCTTATTTGGCCCTCTATCTTGATTGAGAGCCTTGTTGAGTACAGTAGCCTTGGTTGCAGGCCTCTGGTTCTCATTACTTGGAATATTTCTTGTTATTCAATTCTGGCTTGGAGTGTTTCCATTGAGAAGTCAGCTGCTAACCTTATCGAGGTTCCCTTGTATGTTACTTCCTGTTACTGCCTTGCTGCCTTTAAGATTCTCTCTTTGTCTTGGAATTTTGCCATTTTAATGATGATGTGTCTTGAAGTCGGCCTGTTTGGGTTCCTTTTGATTGGGACTCTCTGTATTTCCTGGATTTGTGTGGCTTTTTCTCTCATCAGATTAAGGAAGTTTTCCATAATCACTTTTTCAATCATTATTTCTATCCCTTGCTCCTCTTCTTCTCCTTCTGGTATCCCTATTACATGAATATTATTAATTTTCATGTTGTTATGCATTTCCCTTAATACCTCTTCATTCTTTCTGAGCCTCTTTTCCTGTTCTTGCTCTTTTTGGGTGCTTTTTTCTACCTTGTCCTCCATCTCGCTGTTCTGATCCTCTGCCTCATCGAGCCTGTTTTTGATTCCTTCTATTGTGTTCTTCAGTTCAGATATTGTATTCTTCATTTCCTCTTGGCCCTTGTGAATAGTTTCTATTTCCTTGTTCATGTTGACATAGTTTGCAGTGAGTTCATTATATTTTCCTTGTAGTTTCTGGTAATTTTCTGTTACCTCATTGAGTTTCTTGAGCTTCCTGATAACATATGCCTTGATCTCAATATCTGATAGTTGGCTTGCCTCTGTTTCATTTATCATTCTTTCTGGGACTTCCTCCTTTCCTTTCTTTTGAGGATTGTTTATTTGTCTTCCCATTGGTTGTGGGATACTTCTTGCTAGCCTCTTTTTCTTAAATTGATCTGTCAAGTTCTCTGGTGCAGCAAAGTTAATTTTGTGTCACTGTATCTGTTTTTTGGGCTGACTCTTGTCTTAGTCCCACTCTATTCTCTTCACAGTTCAGGTTTTAATGTCTCACCTGTGGATAAAGAAGAGCGTGGAAGGAAGAAAAGAAGAAGAAAAAAAAGGAAAAAGGAAAATAAAAAATAATAATATAATGTCAAATAAAAAGTAATAAAAAATAAGAAATGAAAAGAGGATAAAACTAGGAATACTAAATGAAGGGAAGGTAGAAGGATTTAAGAAAATATAGAAGGATAGATAGGAAGAAGGTTGGGGGAAAACAAACAGAAAACAAAAGAACAAAAAAACAAACAAACAAAAAAAAAAACCCTTCTGTTAGCTGGCTTTAAAAGTGCCCAGTCAGGCTTGCTCCTCTGGTCCTTCTGTATGCGACAGACTGGAAAGATATCAGGTTTCCTTGAGCTGCACTCTTAGCTGTAGTCCTGCCTCTAGCCCAGTTGCTAGGAATTTGCAGCATCCTTTCTGGGCTGCCTGGCCTCCACACTGAGTCAAGAGTTTGTGAGGTCTCTGGCTCCCCTCAATCGGGCTTGATGGGGCTCCTCTGTTTTTCTCCCATTGAGGCAGTCGGCCCCACTGGTCTCCGATCTCAGGGGCTGGGTTGTGTCCCAGGCCCTCCAGGCATGAGCTCCGCACCCCTGTATTCGCGGACTTCTTTTGTCTCTGGATTCGGTGCTTGCGAGCCGCTGGCCCAGGCGCCTGGTCGCGCACAGTCCCCAGCCGCCCCTGAATGCCTTTGCAGGGTGCACCCGGTCCCAGAGCTCCGGGCCTCGGGTCTCCTGGTCAGTGCAATCTCCAATTCCTCTTGCTGGGAGCACCAGCCACTGCGGACCAATCCCCACGTACACACCCACCTCCGGACTGCCCGGGACAAAGCCTCTCCTAACAGATGTAGAGTGCCTGTTTTGGCTATTCACACATCCCAATCCAGCTCCCTCCCAAGGATCCTGCAACAGACCTGGCAGCTGCCGAGACTGGATCTGCAGTCCTCCCAGCTCCCCGCTGGTCCCGAGGGACCCCTTCGCTCTGAAGCAGACTCCCTACCATCCGATCTTTCAATTGTGTGTAATCTTGGTCACCAATCTTCCTACACACTGGAATATAGCTGGGTGATCGCTCTGCTCCTCAGAAAATCGGCCAGATGTCTCACCAGTGGGCAGGAGGAAGCGGACCCCACACCCTCCTATTCCGCCGCCATTTTAAATCCCCCCACAGGTGTTTTCAATTGGTGGTTTGAGGCTTTATTTCCCCATGATGGTGGGTTGCACAGTCTGCTCTGCTCCCCAGCTTTTTCTCTTGGTTTGTCTGCACGTGAATGAGGGACAGCCCGCTCCACCAGTCTCAGCTCTGCTGGTTCCAGGTCGGCCAGCCAGGGGCTTCTCCGGGTGTACCAGCCACGTTTTGGCCAGGCATGCCCCCTGCGTGTCTCTCTGGGCAGCTGCAGCATTGCCAGTACCGCTCCACAAACCGCCATCTCCCCGTGCACTCTCTGCCCAGCTCCCCCCTGCTTACTGGTCTGGATGAAAGTGTCTTCTTTAACTCCTTGGTTGTTGGACTTCCACACAGTTTGATTTTCTGTCAGTTCTGGTTGTTTTGTTTCTTAAATTGTTGTTTTTCCGCTTTTGTTTGTGCAAGGAGGCACAGTGTGTCTACCTACACCTCCATCTTGGCCAGAAGTCTTTTTTTAATTGTTTGATAATGGGACTAAAGCACCTTATTTTCAATGACTTAAGATAACTACGGCAGTCTGATGGAATGTCCAAATGTTCAAATGATGATTTTTCCAGTTCAAATTAGTAAATATATTTGTAAATAATGATTATATTAGTATATAATCATTAGAATATAGAAAGTTCACTCTTTGGTATGACTATATAATGGCATGGCCATGATATGAAAATGGTTGTTGTACTTTGTGATGAACAATGTGGATGAATATGGTGAGTGTTTCAATATGGGTGTGAGGCAAGGGATTGAAACTGGAGCCCTAAAGGACACACACACACACACACACACACACACACAACAACAACAACCAAAAAGCAATTCCTGAAAAATAATGAATTGATTAAAAAGTTGGCGTTTTTGGATTTGACATTTTCAGGGAAATGACTTTTGATAAGATAAGTGAGATAACAGCTTTTAAAAAGGCCAGGTTGTTCCTTTTTAAACAGCTTTATAAGTAAGATTTTTTCCTTCTCATTTAGAAAAGGGAAAAATATCAAACTTTGAACATAGTGCATATGGTTGCCTTGGCAACAAGCACAATGACATTTACAGCATCCATGTGAACTTTAATTATAACATTATTTTAAACAAGCACATCTTAATTTTTAGCAAAACACATGTATTCCTTACTATGGAGAATATTAGCTATTGATACAGGGATTTTCATATTAAAGTTCCTGTTATTTTTTAATAAAAATAGTTTTATGACAAATAGCTAACAATCTTAGCAACTTCTCTCATGATATTTTAGGAATGAAAGCAAAGGCCAATGAGATGGACATTCTTTTTATATTATGTTTTCTTTTTCAATTATTTATTGCATGTCAGTGATGTGCCTAGTTCAGTGTGAAAGGTTTTAATTACTTATTTTCAGTATAACAGTGGTCTTTGCTATAAAATAACTTAAAACATATTACGGAGATAGAACTGTCATGTATAAAAAGATCCAATAATATCAATGTTTAAATATTTTGCATACATTATCTAAATAAAGTAATGTAGTCATGTTGATTTGAATCAAACATCAGCCTGTGGTATTGTTGCATAACAAAATGCTGCAAATTCAATGGTTTAAAGCAACACAAATTTATTAGCTCAAAATCCTATAAGTCAGAATCCAGCTGGGCTCAGCTGGCTTCTCTGCTCCTGAACTCACAAGGCAAAAATCAAGGTTTCATTTGGCTTGGACTTTTACCTGGAGTTTCCAGGGAAGAATCTGTTTCCAGTCTCATTTATGTTTTTGTCTGAATTCAACTCCTTGTTATTATAGGACAGAGGTCCTTTTCCCTTGCTTGCTGCCAGTTGAAAACTGCTCTCAGCTCCTAGAGATTGTCGACATTATTTCTGTTTGGTCAATTTGTAACAGGGTGCAGCTGGGAGGAGGGCCCCCTAGAGGGAGATAATTGTCCCACACTAAAAGGCCACACCTGACCCAAATGCTGGCAGCTGTGGCCAATTGTGGGAGGAGCCAGAAATGAGACTCTGGGATTTAAATCCAGGAAGAACGCTGCTTGAGTGGTCCTTTGGGAGCTGCTTGGGTCTGTCTCCGGCTCTCCTCTCTGGGCGCTTCATACTCCACACTGCTTGAGGGCTCTCTTGAGAGGCTCTTCTCGGGACCACACTGCTTGAGAGGTCTCTCCAGGTCTCTCTCGGTCTGGGACCACACAGCTTGAGTATCTCTTCTTTTGGGACCACGTGGCTTGGGTGAGAGTCAGGGCCACATGGATGGTTCTGGAAGCCTGTGTAAAATACAGTACCCCGGACTGGGCAGTGGGAGAGGGAAGGACTGTGTGTGTGTAAATAAACAATTCTTTTCCTTTTGAATCTTTCCTTTGGCAGCGGGCAAAATGAACCTGGTAAGGGGGAGAAACCCCTGGGTACAGAAAAAGGGGGGGATCATCCAGCCCCCCATTTGTTCTGTAACAATTTCAATCTTCAAGCCAGCAATGGCACACCAAATTTCTCTTATACTTTGTATTTCTGATTGCTTTTGTCACCAGCTGTAGAAAATTATCTGCTTTAAACTGGCTTACCTGAGTGAGTCAAGCCCACAGAATTAATTTTCATATCTTAAGATCAGCTCAGGCTGTGTGGCTCAGTGGATTGAGTGCCAGCTTGAGAACCAAAGTGTCACTGGTTCAATTTCTAGTCAGGACACATGCCTGGGTTGCAGGCCAAGTCCCCAGTAGGGGGCACATGAGAGGCAACCACACATTGATGTTTCTCCTTCCTCCTCTCTCTAAAAATTAAAAAAAAATCTTGAATAAGAAGATTAACTGACTTTGTATTTTAATTATATCTGTAAAATCTCTTCGGACATTTATCTAGATTAATGATTGCTTGAATAACCAGGGGATAGGAATCTTGGATATCCATATTTAGAGTACTTCCTACTAAGCTACAAGACATCAAGAAGGAATGGAAATTATTAGAAAATCTCCAAAGTTAAAATAGGATTGGTCTCATCTTTGAAAATTAGGGACAATGTGGACATCTGGAGAATGACCAGGGATATATTTTCAAGCAGAAGAAACAGCATGAACCAAAACAGAGAGAGTTATGCAATGAGTAGATCCTGTACAGGATAACATGGGCTAGGCTTGTAGACTGTTCAGAGGTATCACAATCTAGTGAAAAGTGAACTTTATAGCTGTGTAACTCAAGCAAGTTACACAGTGTGTCTTAGTGTGCTCACTAACAAAACGAAGGTTATAATAGAATATAGTTCATAAAATTGTTGTGATTAGAAGTTATAGATAGATAGATATACATAATTATAGAATTTTTTACCTTCTATTAACACATACCAGGATCACCACATCTTTTATCATATGAAGTTGCATCATTAAATCATATTCTATTTATTTATTTAAGTTGTTCAAGTACAGTTTTCTGCCTTTCCCCTCCACCCCAGCCCAATACCCCAGCCCTTCCCACCTCCCTCCTGCCCCCACCCCCCGCATTATTGTCGATGTGTCCTTTTGACCCAGCAATTCCACTTCTGGGATTATATCCTAAAATCCCTGAAACACCAATCCAAAAGAACTTATGCGCTCCAATGTTCATAGCAGCACAATTTATAATAGCCAAGTGCTGGAAACAACCTAAGTGCCCATCAGTAATTGAATGGATCAAAAAATTATGGTACACTTACACGATGGAATTCTATGCAGCAGAAAGAAAGAAGGAGCTCTTACTCTTTGAGACAGCATGGATGGAACTAGAAAGCATTATGCTAAACAAAGTAAGCCAGGCGGTGAAAGATAAGTGCCATATGATCTCACCTTTAACAGGAACCTAATTAACAAAACAAACAAATAAGCAAAATATAACCAAAGACACTGAAATTGAGAGCAGGCTGACCATGACAAGAGGGGAGAGGGGAGGGAACTTTAGGGGAAAAGGGTGAAGGGTTTGCAGGAGAAATCATATTCTTTTTATGGGATTATAAGATACCTATCGGTTGTTTTAGTCCTTTAGGTATATATTTTATTTTCTATTTTGAGTTTTCAAAGTATAGGCAACCCTACATAACTCTATTGTATCTGGATAATTGGTGAGCATTCTAAGCCAAACAAAGTAAGAGATTTGGGGGCAGTGAATATTACCTCTGCTCCTGCTCCCTCTCCTTGATATTTGTAGTTTATACAATACTACTGACTATTATCATTTGAATACAAATTTTCATATCTGCTAATAGTTCTTAACAGAAGTATCAGTGCCTTTCAATGTTAGGGGAAATACTCATTTAGAACAGAGTAAGATGAGCAAGACATGCTCTCTGTTGTGAAAGATACTACTCATACTTTGGGTTTGTTTACACACCCACCAATTCTCTGGCACTAGCTGGATGTGCTATAATTGTATGACATTGTGTTGAGTACCTATACAGTACATAGACAAGTCTCTGCTTGTTTATGCATTTATTCATTACATAAGCATTTATTGAGTATTTTGTATTTTCCAGGCTATGTCACACACTACTAATGCCAATATGAATAAGGCAGAGTCTCAACTCTCAAGGATCTCATGGTCCACTGAATGTTAAAGATATTCCAAGGAATGTCATGCAGGGGTGATAGCTCTAAATTAGATCTGCAACCTTCATGTAAGTGTGAGGCTCACTGTGTAGCCCAGAGAAACTAAGTGAAACCAAATTCTAATTCTTATACTTTAAAAGCAAAAAACAGAAAGTTACAGTAAACTTTTCATTGATAGGAGTATGTATAAAACTTGAGCATATTTGCCAACCCACTTTTGGGTTAAATATGGCACTTTCTATGGTGGTCTTTTAAAAAGCAAATGTCCCTGGAGAGTTAATACATTAAATCAATATCACATTAGTGTTTTTTTTTTAATCTGCTAAAAGAATCCCAGGGCAGCATGAAGAGTCAGAAGATTGGTAATGGGGGGGCACATCTAGAAATTTCAGAGAGAAAGCTCATCTACATTATACTTTTGCTCAGCTTCTGATGCTACATTTCTATCCTAATTATAACACATTTTAAACTAAAGTATTTTACAAACCAGAACTCTCATTGTCTTTGCATATCTTTACTATCTTTCTAAATCTATTTTTTAAATATATAATATTTTTCCATTACAATTGATTCCCTATACACCACTCCTCCCTGAAATCAGCACACTGTTGTCCATGTCTGAGTCCTTTTTCCTTTTTGCTCAATCCCTCCACTCTCTAACCTCCCTTTCCAGTAGTTGTCACCCTGCTCTCCATCCATGAGTCTGTCTCTGTTTTGCTTGTTAGTTCAACATCTTCATTAGATTCCATATATAAGTGAAATCATGTGGTAGCTGTCTTTCTTTGAGTGGCTTATTTCACTTAGCATAATGTTCTCCAGGTCCATTCATGCTGTTGCAATTAGTAAAATGTTTTTTTTTTGTTTTTGTTTTTGTTTGGCTTTTGGTTTTGTTTTTTTACTGCTGAGCAATATTGCATTGTGTAAATGCCCCATAGTTTTTTTATCCATTCATCTACTGGTGGATACTTGGGCTCTTGCATATCTTGGTGATTGTAAATAATGCTGCACTGTGCATAGGGATGCTTATATTTTTTTGAATTAGTGTTTTGTGTTTCTTTAGATGTATTCCCAGAACTGGGATTGCTGGGTCAAAAGGCAGATTCATTTTTAATATCTGAGATATCTCCATACTGCTTTCCACAGTGGCTGCACCAGTCTGCATTCCCACCACCAGTTCACTAGGGTTCCCCTTTTCCCACATCCACACCAACACATGTTGTTTGTTGATTTATTGATGATAGCCATTCTGCTGGGTGTGGGGTAGTATCTCATTGTGGTTTTAATTTGCATTTTTGTGATGACTAGTGATGTTGAACATCTTTTCATATGTCTATTGGCCATATGTATGTTCTCTTTCGAGAAGTGTCTATTTAGATCCTTTGCCCATTTTTAATTGGATTGTTTTTGGGTTTGGTGTTGAGTTTTGTAAGTTCTTTATAAATTTTGGATAGTAAATCTTTATCAGATGTATTGGCAAATATATTTTCCTATTCCATGGGTTATCTTTTTATTTTGTAGATGGTCTCTTTTGCTGTGCAAAAAAATTTTTAGTTTGATGTAGTCACATTTGTTTACTTTTTGTTTCCCTTGCCTAGAGAGAGATCTCTGATAAGATATTGCTACAGGTAATGTCTGAAGTTTTGCTGGTTATGTTTTCTTCTATGATTTTCATGGTTTTGGGTCTAATATCTAAGTATTTAATCCACTTTGAATTTATTCTTGTTTGTGGTGGAAGAAGGTGAACTAGTTTCATTTTTCTGCCCATATCTGTCCAATTATCCCAATACCATTTATTGAATAAACTGTCTTTAGCCCACTGTATGGCTTGCTTCCTCTGTTGAATATTAATTGAATATAAAGGTGTTTGCTTATTTCTGAGCTCTCTATTCTGTTCCATGGATCTATGTGTGTATTTTTATGCCAGTACTATGCTGTTTTGAATATTATGGCCTTATTTTTTGGTATTAGGTAGCATGATTCCCCCAAATTTGTTCTTTCTCAGGATTGCTGTTGCTATGTGGGGCCTTTTATGGTTTCATATAAGTTTTTGAACTATTTGTTCTAGTTTTGTGAAATACCTCATTTGAATCTTGATAGGAATGCACTAAATCTATAGATTGCTTTGGGTAGTATAGTCATTTTAATAATGTTAATGCTTCCTATACATGAACACTTATTGTTCATGGTATGTGCTTCCACTTATTTGTATCTTTTTCAGTTTCTTCCTTCAGTGTCTTATAATTTTCCTAGTACAAGTCTTTTATATCCTTGGTTAGGTTTATTCCTAGGTATTTTATTCTTTTGGAAGCAATTAAAGACATTTAATTTTGCCTTAGTAACAAGTGGACTATATTATCTGGTATAACACTTTAACAACAGCACACTCTTAAAATTTGGAAATGAATTACAAATAAATATGTGTTACTAATACTTTGAAAATATCTTAAAAAAATTGCTTCCATTTTATTGAGGTGCATATTATATCCTTAGCAGTTGATACCATTATGAGCAAATCCTTATACTGATTTTCAATAAAATATTATAGAAGCAAAATATTTTCATTGATTTTTAGTATTCCGTGTACTTTTCTGTTCTTTGTTTGGGAAATTAGCTAATATTAATTAAATTTAAAAAATCACTTTTTACTTAATCTTTCAAAACTGCTTATCATAGGGCCCAAATAAAATGTGCAATATATCTAGTCAATTGTACTAAATTTTTTAACACAACTGCATAATTAAACAATTGGGTTTTGCTTCTTCTATAATTGGTTTCTACCAAGATTTTAAACAGGTTTCCCTTATATTTTCCTTTTTATTTCCAAATAATGAGATATTGCTAAAAGTAGTGTTGTGAACTTATAGAGTCAATAATAATAATCCTGTCCTTGGAATTGCAAAACAGAAAGTAACCAAATACATTTCCTGATAACTCTAAAGGCAGACATATTATAGTGTTTCCACTACAACATTTGAGTTAGGAAGCTCTTTAATACCAATTATATTTCTGATTCTATTTTTACCATTGGATAAACTTTTTAAATATATTTGCCTTTATTTTCACATTTTAAAAGGCAGAATAATTATTTTTATGTCAAAGAAACCACTGAGAATCATCAGTTGACTTTAAAGTTTATACCTAAAAATAGAACTATACAAGATGTAAATATTACATATATCATTGTATATATATTTGTATACATAGTATTTCTATATCTCAATTTTATCCTATTGTGATTAATGGCTAAAATGAAAGTTTATAACTAATCGCTATAACAAAATCACCTTAACATTCCTCTAAGGAATAGACACATATACTGTGATTACACTATGTATTTTGTTAGCATGGTTTTACATACTCAATTTGGGGGAAATGTATTTTTTAGATTTATTTATTTATTATTTTTAGAGAGGGGAAGGGAGGGAGAAAGAGAGGGAGAGAAACATCATTGTGTGGTTGCCTCTCCAGTGCCCCTCACCAGGGACCCAGCCTGCAACCCAGGCATGTGCCCTGACTGGGAATTGAACTGGTGATGCAGTTTGCAGGACAGCACTCAATCCACTGAGCCTCACCAGCCAAGGCAGAAGTGTAAGTTTTTATCCTCACCTGAGGACTTCTTTTTCATTGCCTTTAGAGAGAGAGGAAGAGGGGAGAAGAAGGGAGAAAGAGAAAAACTGATGTGAGAGAGAAATATTGAGCCCTGGCTGGCGTAGCTCAGTGGATTGAGCGTGGGTTGGGAACCAAAGGGTCCCAGTTCGATTCCCAGTCAGGGCACATGCTTGGGTTGCAGGCCAGGTCCCCAGTGAGGGCCATGTGAGAGGCAACCATACATTGCTGTTTCTCTCCCTCTCTTTCTCCCTCCCTTCCCCTCTCTCTAAAAATAAATAAATAAAATCTTTAAAAAAAAAGAAAGAAATATTGATTGGTTGCCTACTGCATGGGCCCGGACCAAGGATGCAATCTTCAACTTAGGCACATACCTTGACTAGGAATCGAATCCTCAACATTTTCACTACAGGACGACATTCCAATCAACCGAGCCACATCAGCCAGAGTGAGGAGAAATGTAATTTTAAAGTACTTTTTGTTTAAATTTTTGATGATCCCAGAGCAAATAGGAATGGAGTTAGTGGAAGTATGGATAAGTCAAGAGTGCTATTGAAGTGTTTTGGGGAGCTAGGTGATCAAAGCATTATTTTCTTTACTTTAGCATAGGTTTGATATTGTCTAAAAAATGTTAACATAACTTTAAAAATATTATTCACAGTGAAATACAATTTTTTAAATCCTTAAAGTTTGAAAATATGAAGCTAATTGAATTTACAGCTGATGATTTTTAAAAAGCGATTATTAGATCTCATGAAGAGTCCTGGCTGGTGTGGCTCAGTAAATTGAGCACTGGCCTGTGAACCAAAGGGTCACTGGTGAAATTCCCAGTCAGGGCACATGCCTAGGTTGCAGGCCAGGTCCCCAGTGGGAGCACATGAGAGTCAACCACACATTGATGTTTCTCTCCCTCTCTTTCTTTCTCCCTTCTCCTCTCTCTAAAAATAAATAAAATCTTTATTTTTTTAAAGTTGCATGAAAAAATAACAAGTTTTAATAAGGACTAGTGAAATAATCTAATTTAGAAAGTTAGTAAAATGTTGACATTTGGTATGACAATTTAGTATAAGTTATATGCTAAATATATAGTTTTTGTAAATAAGCACATTTTAATCTCAGTACCACAGAAGGAAGAAAATAATCACTCTGTGTTCTTTAGCTTAGTTCCATAGAAATGGAGTCAATCTTTTGTTTGTACTGAGCAGATAGGAAACCAACAGTTCTTAACTTCCTAATTCTATTGGATGTTGTTATGATTTCACAGCAGTAACCACTTTTTTAAAAGTTTAGTTGTGATGTCATTTTTATACAAACAGCTTCTAAGTTCCAAAGTAGAAGGTGTGAAATTGTTTGATAGATGAAAACAACTTACCTACAGAATTATACATAGAGACAAAGAGAAGTAGATAAACATATGATTTCCATTTCGGTCTTGGGTGTTTTTGAAGCACGTGAGGGAAATGGAGAAAGGCCCTAAAAAGTTCCCCCTAGTCATTGGGAGACAGATAAGCAAACATATTAAATATTTTTGAAGGTTAAGCTTAGTTTTGAATATAGAATGAAATGTTTTGAATATATAATGAAATGTTTATAGGAACTTGGTGGCATATTTTTAGAATGGGTATTAAAGTATTATGGGAAAAGAAATTTAAAGTAACTGTGAGGATAATTCATTTAGTGAACGGTACCCACTATGAATCTGTAATATTTGAATACATTTTATAATTTTTTTACAATACACTTTTACTATTTATTGAAGTGTAATATGTAAAAAGAAGTGATCATAACATATTTTAATGCTGTTTTGGTCTACATTCTAATCAGGAAGAGTAAAAATTTAAGCAGATAAAAAATGCAATTAAGTATCACAAGATCAGTCTCTTGTGAATTTGTTTCTTTTCTAGGTGTGCCCCTCCTTCCTTCCTACCATCCTTCTTCCCAGTCTCTCTCTTTTCCTTTTCTTCTTTCCACTAACAGATATTTTGAAATAATACTGTATGTCTAGCACTATACAGGCATTAGGGGTAAAGCAGAGAATGATTTAGACATGCTTTATGCCCTCACAGATTTTCCAGTCTATTGTGAATGGGAGACATATAAGCATGATAAAGTATGAAGAGATAGTGGGGAAGATCTATTATGCTATGAGAGCACAAAAGAGGTGAACTTTCCCTTTTCCTTGTCATTGAACCAGGTAAGTAAGCACAAAATGAACCCCTTGATTTTTAAATCTTACAATCTGCATCATATTTTCACATGCCTTTCTAACAATAATAGCTTAAAGTATGCTTCTCACTTCCCCCTTCACACCAGGCCCTTATTATAGTTAATTCACTGATACTCGGCAAAGAAATGCTTAATTTTCACTGGTTCCCTTAAAAACCTGAGTAGAACCTGTTCTTTTTAACCATAAGTAACAGAATCTCTACATAACTCTTCCTGAATCTCAAATGGATATCCTAAACGGAGGGTAAAGGATCTGTGGGACATATACTTTTGATTTCTACATACCTGCTTTCTTCTACTTGGCATTTCTGGATAGCACTGATAAGTCATTCCTAAATATTTCTGCTATGTCATAGATTATGCATCTCTCTCTATCCCTGTCCCTCTTTCTCCTCATTTTCTCACTTCTTTTTCCTTTCATTTTCAACACCAACTTTACTCTAGTGATCCAAAACTTCTATATATGTTGGAACATACATGGGAAAACTTATAGCAATCATTCCAGATTATTTTGTTTTCTGAGTCCCCCAAAAAGACATACACATATGATAGCTTTCCAGTAAAAATGGTGACTTCTACTTAATAGGACACCTGCATCCAATGTCTTCAATTATAGTTTTACATGCTATTTCTATAGGAATCTGTATAGATTAAACATGAAAACATTATTAATGGAGATTATTTACTTTAAGAAATATCAGAAATATTAGAAAGTATACTGAGTCACAGATCAGAAGACTTAGATTGTAGTCCTGTTGCAGCCACTTACTACCAAATTGCTTTAGTGTTCTCTGGGCTATAGTTGTACTACGTATCTGTAAAAAAAATACTTGCATTGCCTTCAAGGAATATACCTGTGCTGCCTATCTCATATGGTTATTATGAGGCCCCAACATGATCGTGAAGACTTTTGGAATTGCTTTTAAAACTTTAAAACACAATACAAATATAAAATGAAATTTTTATTCTACTGTTAAACTTAGACATTTGATTTTCACCTTCATGACAAGTTTTGTAACACATTTTTGCTTTAAAATCTGACAAATTACTTATAAGATAGAGATCATAGTAAATTCTAGGTTCCACATAAAACACTTATTTTCATTAATTACAGTGCTATTTTTATTCAAGTCAGAACAACTGATATTATTGTCTACATGAGCTCAAGAAGAGTCAGTGTATACCCCGTTAGGATGCCTTAGTCCCCTACTGTGATCTTGAACATTTCCCTTTGAATTAAACACTTAAATTTTGAATAAAACAAGGTTGAAATAGTATTTTTGATATCATAATTTCTAAAGAGATTGATAGGCTAGATCATTTAAATATTTTGCTTTGTGATTTGTACTATGGGAGAAAACAAGTTAGTGGATTTGCCTTGCCAGTACCTCTAGTTCTCAATCCACCAAATTATGAGACATTCTCTGGGTAAACAAAATGATATGATAGTAAAGAATGGAGCACCAGCATACAGTAGAAAAGAACCTTGAACTGGTAAGTCTGGATGCTAGAATTTATTATGTTACTCCTTGAGCTAAGGTATTCCCAGGTACCTATTTTGTAATCTGTAAATTTTAGGGATGTAAATGCAGTGACCACGCAACTCTGCAATATTGGTATCTAACCTTCTAAAGAGTAAAGATAATTTATATAGCCATTGCCTAATAACATTTCTGTGGGGATGTGTGTATGTATGTATATGTGGTATCGTGTAATGCTGACATACTTTATGTAACTGGATTTCCAACCTAAAAATCCATTTTCATAAATTCATTTCTACAAAATGGTTTTAGTTAGTGTTAGAGAAATACTCACTGTCTTATTCCCACTGCAGCTCCCAGGGCAATAATAAAACTTGGGCTGAGACAACAACTAACACCTGGTTTGGCTCTAAAAAAAAAAAAAAGGAGAGAGGGAGGGAAGGAAACATATACACAATGAGATGATTCTAGAGATTTAATGAAAACAAAGCAAATCTTGGGCATGGGGGTTTTCTGAATATCCTGGCATAAGAAGGTCCCTTTATCTAGTTTTGAAACTAGAAAGGTCAGAGTCCATACTGCCTATTACTACCAGAACCAATAATTAGAGGCAAGGATTGAATCTTTTTGAGAGCTTTATTCAGATGGCCAGTGATCTGAGAAGATGGGCAGGGGGTTAAGAACCCTCAAAAACCATCTTAACATGTCATTTCAAGCTGACCTTCTTATAAAGAAAAGAAAGGGTGGGTAAGGGGTTTGGAAAAATATTAATTTGATAGAATGATAGGTAAGGGTTGTGGGAAAGGGTTAATTGGATAAGAGTTGTAGTCCAGCAGTGATTTTCCTAGTACTTCTTTATCTGTGGATCAACAATTCTTTATCTGCACTATTGGTGGTCCCTCCTTAGAACACAGTAGCTCAACTCCCCTATAGCACAAAGGTTGAATTCCTTGTGGACCTCCTGGAGTTGTGCGATCATGCATTCCAGTTCCTGGAACAACAGCTTTCCATTAATCACTTAAGCCTATCATGTAAGGTGAAAAAAATTTAACTCTTGCGGTCCCCTATCGATTTGATCATCTTGGTGAGAAGCAGTATGGTAGACACATACTCACTGGCCTGGTATCCAGAATACCAGAGTTCTACTCTATCTAACACTGCCATATAAAGGCTTTTGTGTTAATCATCTTTTTTCTCTGGGCCTCAGTTTTCTTTCCTGTAAGATAATAAAGAGATTGGACTAAATTATCTCTAACAGCCCTTCCATTTTGAACATTTTACAAGTGATTTAAGAAAGAGGACACTGTAAAAAAGTCTTGTGGATCTTCATGGATGACTCATCCCTCTGAGTTAGTACTAAAACAGTGCCTCAAATTAGCACTTTGTTAACGTTGACTTTCAGTTGTATAATTAAATGTGCCACACAGTACCATGAGGATGAAATAAAAGAATTAGAACCCAAATGTGCTCTTTCTACCATTGACGCCTCATAGAAGGATGGACAGAAGTTTTGCTTTACCTCAACATTTAAACTTTTCTAAGGTGTTTTAACTAAGGAATCCTATGTACTTCATCCTGGCCTTTCACAGTATTGCCAAGTAAATATTTTACAGAACAGACACAGTGGGGAGGTGAACCGTATACTATTACCAAACGGATCCACCTTTGTGCTCCAGGGGTCCCCCACCCCATACTAGATTTGCCTTGCCTGCCGCCAGGGAAAGACATTTCTCAATGTCAGAGATTGGTGAAAAGGAAAGGGATTATTTATTTAAAGAAATTATACAAAATTAAGAGTAATAACTTAATGTCTTCATTGAGATCCCGAAGCCTTTTAGAATACTCACAAACTCACAGTCCTTCCTTCCTCCTCTGCCCAGTCTAGGGTACTGTATCTCAAGAAAAGAAGTAGAAGTCCATGGTTCTTCTCTGCCCAAGCTCTGTGGTCCCAAAAAAGACCCTCAGTTCTTCTCTGCCCAAGCTGCGTGGTCCCGAAATGATGCCACATGGCTGCGGCACCTGGGTTTAAATCCCAGTGCCAATCTTCCTCTGCAGCATCATTTCCAACTTTTCCCACAACTGGCCACAGCTACCAGCATTCCCGTATTTTTCCAGCTTTACTGGGCTGCCATAGTAAGTCCGGGAAGGTGTGGCCCTGTGTTGTGGAGCCAGTCATCTCCAAGCTCTTACATAGGCTCTGTAACCAGGGGGAGTTGCCTCCCAGTTACATCCTGTGTTGAAGTCACTCTCATCCTCCTGGCTCAAAGAATGGCCACACCTATTTAACCTATCTATGAGACCAGTTAAAGGTTATAGATATGTTAAATGACCATTCTAGAGGTTATCTGCAAAGCTGTTGCCATTCAAAACAACTCTCAATGGCCCTGCTCCATGCATCCCATGCCCCAGCTCAGACTTGTGGGGATGAGGACATTATACATATATAAAATATTTTCTGGACACTGAGTTCTGGACCCCATTACAAATCCATATTTGCCCCCCCCCCTTGGCTGCACCTTGTTACAAATACAGACTTTCCCTTAATTTATTCTAGATCATTTCTCACTCCATACAAAATTTTAATCTCAGATGACCATTAAAATGTTTTAGCTGATACGCCTTGAACTATTCCTCATCCTAGAGGAGTATAATGGTGGGGTTTTTGCACTATGCAACTGAGGAGAGTAAAGGGAGGCCTCCACTAAATCACACTGTTACCAAACAGCAAGTAGTGTCTTGCTGCCCTCTAGGCGAAATTCTGGAGGCAAAGGTTTGTTTATAAAGGAAAGGAGCCTTTATTCAAAAGCTACACAAGTTTAGAATAGCAGCTTTCCATATGCATTAGTTCCATAAGTCTATCAATTAAGGCTAAACTCGTTAACTGTTTAGTTACAGCTTTTAATCACTTAAAACTATTAATTAAGGCCAAACTCTGAGTTCTCCTATCAAACACCTGAGTTCTCCTATCATTTCCCCCATTAGTTTTTTTGTTGTTTAATTAGTTATTTGCATCCTCTCCCCTCCCCTCCTCCTCCCCCCCAGCCTCCCTCCTCCCTCTTAGTTCTGTCCATGTGTCCTCTACAGTGATTCCTGAAAACTCTTCTCCCCATTGTCCCCTCCCCCCTCTCCCCTGTCTATTGTTAGACTGTTTTTAATTTCAGTGTCTCTGGTTACGTTTTTCTTGCTTTCTACTTTTGTTGGTTATGATCCGGTTAAAGGTGAGATCATATGGTATTTGTCCCTCACTGCCTGGCTTACTTCACTTAGCATAATGCTCTCCAGTTCCATCCATGCTGTTGTAAAGGGCATAAAATCCTTCTTCCTCTCTTCTGCATAGAATTACATTGTGTAAATGTATCATAGTTTCTTGATCCATTCATTTGTAGATTGGCACCTAGGTTGTTTCCAGCACTTAGCTATAGTGAATTGTGCTGCTATGAACATAGGAGTGCAAAGGTTCTTTTGAATTGGTTTTTCAGGATTCTTAGGGTATAATCCCAGTAGTGGAATTACTGGGTCGAAAGGCAGTTCCATTTTCAGTTTTCAAGGCCACTGTAATCAAAACAGCCTGGTACTGGCATAAAAACAGACAGATAGACCAATGGAACAGAATAGAGAGCCCAGAAATAAACCCGAGTCTCTACGGGCAATTAATCTTTGACAAAGGGGGCAGAAGCATAAAATGGAATAAAAATAGCCTCTTCAACAAATGGTGTTGGGAAACCTGGATGGCTACCTGCAAA
>PVJI01009718.1:0-31831 GCA_004026765.1 Micronycteris hirsuta | reverse complement strand
CGGAAACATATACCATGCTCATGGATTGGAAGAATCAACATCATCAAAATGTCCATACTCCCCAAAGCAATATATAGATTCAATGCAATCCCTATCAAAGTTCCAATGACATATTTCACAGATATAGAACAAACACTTCAAAAATTTGTATGGAACCATAAACATCCCTGAATATCAGCTGCAATTTTGAGGAAGAAGAGAAAAGCAGGAGGGATCACAATTCCTGATATCAAACTATATTACAAGGCCACTGTAATCAAAACAGGCTGGTACTGGCATAAAAACAGACAGATAGACCAATGGAACAGAATAGAGAGCCCAGAAATAAACCCGAGTCTCTACGGGCAATTAATCTTTGACAAAGGGGGCAGAAGCATAAAATGGAATAAAAATAGCCTCTTCAACAAATGGTGTTGGGAAACCTGGATGGCTACCTGCAAAAAAATGAAACTCGAGCACTAACTTACACCATACACAAAAATAAATTCAAGGTGGATAAAAGACTTAAATGTAAGTCGTGACACCATAAAAGTTCTAGTGGAAAACATCGGTAGGAAAATCTCAGACATTCCACGCAGCAACATCTTCAATGATATGTCCCCTAGAGCTAGGGACATAAAGGAAAGAATAAACAAATGGGATCTTATCAAAATAAAGAGCTTCTGCGGGGCTAAAGAAAATAGTATTAAAATAAAAAGAGAACCAACCGTATGGGCAAACATATTTGCCAATGAGACCTCAGACAAGGGTCTGATCTCCAAAATATACAAAGAACTCATACGACTCCACTCCAGGAAGACAAAAATCCCAATTAAAAAATGGGCAATAGACATGAACAGACACTTCTCGAAAAAAGACTTAAAGAGGGCCCAGAATCATATGAAAAGATGCTCAACATCATTAGCCATCAGAGAGATGCAAATTAAAACAACAATAAGATACCACCTCACACCAGTCAGAATGGCCATCATCAACAAAGCAACAGATACCTGTTGGAGGGGATGTGGAGAAAAGGGAACCCTCCTGCACTGTTGGTGGGAATGCAGACTGGTGCAGCCATTTTGGAAAACAGTATGGAACTTCCTCAGAAAAATGAAAATGGAACTGCCTTTCGACCCAGCAATTCCATTAGTTTTTAATTGTCTTATTGTAACAGGGTGCAGCTGGGAGGAGGGCCCCCTAGAGGGAGATAATTGGCCCCACACTGAAAGGGCCACACCTGACCCGAATGCTGGCAGCTGTGGCCAATTGTGGGAGGAGCCGGAAATGAGACTCTGGGATTTAAATCCAGGCGGAACGCTGCTTGTGCGGCGCTCTCACAGCATGGCTTCTTCTTGGGACCACACTGCTTTAGAGGTCTGGCTCCAGCTCTCTCTACGGCTCTCTTCGGGCTCTAGCTCTTCGGGTCTGTCTCTGGCTTTCTTGGGTCCTTTTCAGGCCACCACACTGCTTGAGAGGTCTCTTCAGGTCTCTCTCGGTCTCTCTCTTCAGGACCACACAGCTTGAGTGTCTCTACCACACTGTTTGGGACCACGTGGCTTGGGTAAGAGTCAGGGCCACGTGAATGGTTCTGGGAGCCTGTGTAAAATACGGTACCCTAGACTGGGCAGTGGGAGAGGGTAGGACTGTGTGTGTTAAAATAAACAATTCTTTTTAATTCTTTTCCTTTTGAATCTTTCCTTTGGCGGTGGGCAAAAGGAACCTGGTAAGGGGGAGAAACCCCCTGGTACAGAAAAAGGGGGGTCTTTCATACAGTCCCCCCCATTTGCTCTGTAACAGTTTTGGGGGACCCAGATGGGACTAATTTAATAATTACCCGTCTGTAACAGTTTTTGGGGACTGCTCTGTAACATTATTTCTGTAGGGTTAATTTATAAACTAAAACAACATAAGACACAAAAGCTACACAATATTAGAAGAATGGCATGCTTCTACCTCAGATCACAACCTCTATAGAGCCCAAAGAAGAATAACCTGGCCATCTTCTTTCAGGCCAGTCTGATCCTACTCTGTACCTGGAGTTCCTTCCCATCCAAAATACCATCCTTTGGGAAATACAGGCAGCTGCAGCACAATCATCCAAGCATCCTCAAGGAAGAGAGACCCAGAGCCAGTCTCTGTCCTCTTTTTATTTTAAATCTTCTGGCCCATAATTCCACTCACTCTGGAGACATTCAGCTTCTCAGTAAATCCTGTCCTAGACTGTTTACCATTGCCTCCAGGAAGCTCTTTCTGTGGCCCCTCCCTACTCCTCCAAAGTGATCTGATCAGATCTCTCTGTATTAACACCACTATGGCATACGTTAGGTGTTCATACTTACATCTTTATTCTAGGCATCTTTTCCTGACAGTAATGGTGATTATTGAAAAATTACAAACTCACAAGGCAAGTCATTTTAGATCTCTAAGCCTCTGTTTCCTCCTATGATAGTTGAATTAGGCCATTCTTTCTAACTTAAAAATTCTTGACTTTATACTTTATTTAAAAATAGTTTGGAATTTTAAAGCTATGACACCAGGATTTGTATTATATGTACATAAGAAATGTTTGTGCATAGAATCCATTAAATCCATTATATAGGTTATGCCTATATAAATCCTAAAGGTGCAATTTCTGGCATGTTGTAAGCTAGTTAGACTTCAGGAGCCTGTAGATAGTGCTTATATCCCATTACTGCACAGGGAAAGAAAGCAATCAACTAATCCTTCTCATTGCTTCTCAGTTCCATTTAACCCTCCAAAATATAAGTTCAGAGGCAAATTTAAAAAAATATTTTATTAATTAAACTATTACAGTTGTCCCATTACCCCCTTTATTCCTCTCTTCCCCGCATACTGCCCCCCTCACTTTCTCCCCTTTAGTTTTTGTCCATGGGTCATACACATAAGTTCTTTGGCTTCTACATTTCTTGTACTATTCTGAACCTCCCCTTGTCTGCTATCTACCTACCGTTTATGCTACTTATTCTCTGTACCTTTTCCCTCTCTCTACCCCTCCCTCTCCCCTATTGATAACCCTCCATGTCTTATATAAATCCCTTTAACATTTCATATAATTAAGGCTGGGTGATGATGAACTCCTTGAATTTGACCTTATCTGAGAAGCACTTTATCTGCCCTTCCATTCTAAATGAAAGTTTTGCTGGATAGAGTATTCTTGGATGTAGGTCCTTGCCTTTCATGAGTTGGTATACTTCTTTCCAGCCCCTTCTTGCCTGAAAGGTCTCTTGAGAAATCAGTTGACAGTCGTATGGGAACTCCTTTGTAGGTGATTCTCTCCTTTTCTCTTGCTGCTTCTAAGAGCCTCTCCTTATTTTTGATCTTCGGTAATGTAATTATTACATGCCTTGTTGTGTTCTTCTTTGGGTCCAAGTTCTCTGGAACTGTCTGAGCTTCCTGGACTTCCTGAAAATTATTTCCTTCACCAGCTTGGGGAAGTTCTCTTCCATTATTTGTTCAAATAAGTTTTCAATCCCTTGGTCTTTCTCTTCTCATTCTTGCACCCCTATACTTTAGATGTTGTTATGTTTAGAGATGTCCCAGAGGTTCCTAAGCCCCTCCTCATTTTGTCAAATTCTTGTTTCTTCATTCTTTTCTGGTTGAATGCTTTTTTCTTCCTTGTGGTCCACGCCATTGACTTGAGTCCCAGTTTCCTTCCCAACCCTATTGTTTCCCCGCATATTTCCCCTCATTTCGTTTAGTGTATCTTTCATTTTTTCATCTAATTTGTGACCAAATTCAACCAATTCTGTGAGCATCCTGATTACCAGTATTTTGAACTGTGCATGTGATAGGTTGGCTATTTCTGCATGGCTTAGTTGTATTTTTTCTGGACTTTTGATCTGCTCATTCATTTGGGCCATTTGTTTTTCTTGTCTCAGCATGCCTGTTACATATAAGGGGGTGGAGCCTTAGGTGTTCACCAGGGCAGGGTAACCCACGTTGCTGCATTGTAACGTTGTCTGTGGGAAAGGGGTCGGAGAGGGCACAATGGCGCCTGCTCTGCTCACTACCCACAAGCAAATTGGGACCTTCTATTGCTGATTCCCACATGGGCAGGCTTGTTCTAGGACTCTAGGGCTTGTTGTGGGTCTCTGCAACAAACTCCCCTGTGAGTCTGGGAGTTCCTTCTGCTGCCGCCTCAATCCCCACAGGTATTTTCAATCGGTGGTTTGGGGTTTTATTTCCCTTGGATGGTCCCCTGGGCTGCGTGGTCTGCTCCGTTCCTCAACTTTCTCTCCTGGTTTATCTGTGTGCAAATGTAGGACCATCTGCTCCACTGGCCTGGGTCCCACTGGGTCCAGGTCCTCCAGCCATGGTCCCCCCGGCCTGTTTCAGTGTTGTGTGCCTGGCTTCGCAACCCAGTATTCTCTCCCAGTTTATCTGTGCATGAATGTGAGACCGTCTGCTCCACTGGCCTGGGTCTCACTGGGTCCAGGTCCACCAGCTGCAGTCACCCCAGCTTGTTTCAGTGTTGTGTGCCCGGTTTCACAAACTGCAGTCTGGCCACGTGCCCAGCTCCACCCGCTTACTGGTCTGGATGAACATGTCTTTAACTCTTTGGTTGTCAGACTTCCGTAAAGTTCAATTTTCTGTCAGTTCTGGTTGTTTTTTGTTTTTAGTTTGTTGTTTTCTGCCTTTTGGTTGTGTGAGGAAGCACAGAATGTCTACCTATGCCTCCATGTTGGCCAGAAGTCCCAGAGGCAAATTTATAATGTAAAATTGAGACACTCAGTACAGAAAGTTTTGGCTGAGAAGTCCAAAAGACCAGCAATTATACTTTTGCACATACTTTCATAAAGTTATTATATATCTTTTTTGGAAAATCATGTCTGACAAGGGACAAGGCATATAGTTCAGCACTAGCCATGGATTTGATATAGAATTTTCAGGAAATCACAGCAAAGAGCAATAGGAATCTACCTATCAGCTCTCTGTTCTCTTATTTCCACTCTATGTATCTGGCTGATCTTTTGCTTTATATGGAAATGCTTGAGAGAATTACAGATGCCTTTTAAGAGAAACCTATGTAGTTATAGATAGGCTTTGGACATTTCATTTGTTTGGAGATAGTGCCTTAAAAATAACATCACAATAAATTACATAAAAGATGGCAAAAAATACGGATAAGAATACAAAATATTAGGTTAAATAATAATTTTTGTGCTGCCTATCTATGACAAACTATGGGAAAAACAATTAGAGAATATGTAGACGAGGAAATTCAAATATATGAAATGATAATAATTAAGTGTAACAGCATGCACAAAACTGAAAAGTGATTGACTAAATAGGAAAAGTCCATGTAGAATAAACCCCAAACTAAGGTTACTCAATGTAAAAAGAGGTCTTGGATATCAATAAAGTGAAGATAAACAGGGCATACAAAAATGGCCAAAAGTCAGGAAAGGAGACTACAATAAAAAACGATATTAAATGGCTAATAAATATAAAGAAAAGATTGGCAGGGCTATCCCAAAGGAAATTGTATATAAAAAACTAAATAATAATTTTCATTCAAATCAACCAAGCATTTTAAGAAATATTATTCTTTCTTGGTAAAGGTGCAAAAAAATGGGCATTGTCATACATAATTTGTGGGAACAAATATATAGTATAGTGTTCCTTGAAGAAAATGTGTCAATATTTATCAAAAGCTATGAAATTTTGCAGTCTCTTTTTAAAAAAATGTTTTAATTTGTTGTTTTTGAGAGAAAGATTTGTTGTTCCACTTTTATCTTATTTATGCATTCATTGATTCTCATATGTGCCGTGACAGGAGACTGAACCTTGAACCTTGGCATATCAGAATGATGCTCAAACTAACTGACCTACTTGGCCAGAGCACTCTTTTCCTTAATATGTGAATTTATACTATGGAAATAATGTATGCATACCAAGTTATTATTACAAGAATACTTTAAGGTGTTGTTTATAACATTAAGAAATAGCAACACACAAAATACCCAATAATAGAGCATTTATTAGATAAAAATACCGTACACCCATACAAAAGAAATACTAAGAAATCATTAAATATGATATTGAAGAACATTTAATGATATTAAAAATGTTCATGACAAATAATTAAAATTATCATTGTGAAATGTGACCTCATTTTGAAATATAAAATTGTGAGCATTACACACATGCACACATGCAAAAGGCACAGAAACTTTGTACTTAAATAAATAACATGCTTAACATGATGTAATTTACTGACATTTTATTCTTTAAGTTGAGTTATATTTTCAATGTTTCCTAAAATCAATATTAACATTGTAAAAATAAATATATTATAAAACGTAAATATTCTCGAGTGCTACACAATTACATTTAAATGTGTATATTTTCATAATATATTAAAAGTACTATGCAATAGATAAAATGAATTAAATTAAAACAGAATCTCTAAAGCCACATTTAAATTTGTGATAATATGGAACAGACTTGCAGATATTAACTACAAAAAATATGAAGAAGAAAATTAAAATTATTATCCCAGCACCCAAAGATAACAACTGTTAACATTTTGGTGTATATCCTTTTCTATATACGTAGTTAAATTTATAGATATATAATATTTTTATAATTCTTTTCTGGACATCTATATTTATAAACTACACTTATCACAAACATTCATCTTAAATGTAATTTAAATTTTAAATGTATATCTCACTCTATAACAAAAATTTACTATCATTAATTTAATAAATCCCCTGTCAATGAGTGTCTAAATTGTTCCCATTGCCATTTTTTAAAAGCTATTATGGCAAACACTTGTGATGACCATACACATGGATTAATCTTGGATTTCCTTTTTATTTTAAATTATCTTAGGATAAATTCCTAGGTCTGGAATTGTTGCTTTAATGTACTTAGTAATGTTGTCAAATTGCCTGTGAGAAAAGTTGCACTAATTATCACTGCTACTTTAATTTTATGGAACATTGTTTTTTTTACATCCTTGTAAACACTTAAATTTGCCATGCTTTAATTCTTTTGCCAAGTTAAATAGTGAGGTTTACCCATTTCTCCCACTTTTTTTTGTAATATGCTCATTTATGCTATTTTTTTTATCTTTTGGTCCAAACATTATTATTTTGGACTGAGAAAAACTTATTTTATATTGAAAGCATATATTGAACAAAACTAATTTTATGAACTCAGAAGAAATTTGAGTGAGATATGGTGGATATCAAACAAAGGAATTACATGATGGAATAGATATCCTGTAGTAAATATCCACCACGATATTTTGAATTTCTATACTTTTTTTCAATAGTACTTCTACAAACATTAAAGTATTACATGGCAATAATCTGAATATTCTTTTACCTTATAATGTTTTACATTTTACTCTCTGATTGGGATATTTTTACCTTATCATGGCTTTTCAGGTATTTGGGTTTTTTTAAACACTTTTTATTGTTCAAGTAGTTTTCTGCCTTTTCCCCCACCACTCCCCACCACCTCACCCCTCCCTCCTCTGTTTCCACCCTGCCTTGTTATTTTCCAAGTGTCCTTTATAATTGTTCCTGCAACCCTTCACTATTTCCCCCTATAATTCCCTCCCCTCTCCCCTCTGGTCACTCAGCCTGTTCTCTATTTCAGCATCTTTTGTTATGTTTTGCTTGTTTGTTCATTTTATTGATTAGCAGAAAGAAAGAAAGAGCCCCTACCCTTTGCAACAGAATGGATGGAACTGGAGAGCATTATGCTAAGTGAAATAAGCCAGGTTCTGAAAGACAAATGCTATATGATCATACCTTTAACAGGTATTTATTTTTAACCAGAAAAATGATAAAAATATTATTTTTAGAAATTCAAGAGTATGCAATGTAAAATTTAGTCCTGTTCTGGTCCAATTTACTTTCAAATTTTATGGATTTTTCTGTTTATATATTTTTATTTTTAAGTATGTTTTATTGATTATGCTTTCACAGTTGTCCCATCTTTTTCTTCCCTTTATCCCCTCCATTCTGTGTCCCCCTTCCACCAGCATTCCCCACCTTAGTTCATGTCCATGCATAGTACATATAAATTCTTTGGCTTCTCCAATTCCTTTATTATTCTTAACCTCCCCCTATTTTCTACCTACCAATTATGTTTCTTACTCCCTGTACCTTTTCACCCATTCTTTCATCTCTGCCTCTCTGCTGATAACCTGTGTTATCTCCAATTCTGTGATTTTGTTCCTGTTCTAGTTGTCTGCTTAGTTCGTTTTTGTTTTTTAGGTTCAGTTGATGATAGTTATGAGTTTGGTGTCATTTTACTGTTCAGGATTTTGATCAATTTCCTTTTCTTAGGTAAGTCCTTTTAGCATTTCATATAATAAGGGCTTGGTGATGACAAACTCCTTGAACTTGACCTTATCTGGGAAGCACTTTATCTGCCCTTCCATTCTAAATGATAGCTTTGCTGGGTAGAATGATCTTGGATGTATGTCCTTGCCTTTCATGACTTTGAATGTCAGACTTCCATACAGTTTGATTTTCTAGTAGTTTTACTTGTTTTTGTATTTAAATTTGTTGTTGCCCTTATTTTTGTTGTGTGAGGAAGCAAAGTGTATATACCTATTCCTCCATCTTGGCTGGAAGTCTCTTTTCCAGATGGTTTTGTAATTTCTTGTTTAATCTACTAATGATAGATGTAGAAAAGGATGTATGGGGTTCTGATAAGTACTCTCAACATCAAAAGCCAGAAAGAGCAAGTTGATTCAGATGTAACTATTGAAATATTCATTGGGTTGAATGATTATTATAGAGCATCAGGGATCCCAAAAAGGAAGTTAGGTTCATCAGATGAAGATTATGAGAACTAACTGCTCCAAATTATGGGTCAAGGTTACTACGCAAAGTCATTTTTCTTATATTTCATGATAATAATCATGTCTTATTACAAAGGGATAGTGATGGGTGAGAACTGAACAGGATGTCATACATAGAGAAATGTTTACACAAGGTCTTTCTAGAAAAAGTCCAACCATTGTTAATAAAATGAGAATGATTTGTGTGACATCAATGTAATCCGGCAGCCAAGGAGAGTGGACTGGAATATGCATGCACGAATGAGGATGACTTCAATATACTAGTCAGTGGGGGTAGACACCATTGAGTGAGCATGTGTACTATGTTGTCATCACACTCAAAATGACTGAGTAGAGCAATGAATCTGCATCAAATTTTGCATTAAGCTTGAACGTTCCTCTACGGAAAGTATTTGGAAGATTCAGAAGACTGCAGCTATGGGCATATGGTGACTTGCAGCTTCATCGTGACAATATGCCCATTCATACATCACATCTAATGTAGATTTTTGGTGAAACATCAAATCACCCCAGTGACTCTGCTCCTCTACAGCCAACATTTGACACCCTATGATTCCGGCTTTTCCCAAAATTAAAATCACCTTTGAAAGGGAAGAGATTTCAAACTGTCTGCGAGATTCAGGGAAATAGGACAGGGCAGCTGACGGCGAGTGGGAGAACTATGTGAGATCCCAAGGTGCCTAATTTGAAGGACACAGAGGCATAATTGTCCTATTTACAATGTCTCTTGCATCTTGTATCTTCATCAATAAATGTCTCACCCTGGCTGGTGTAGCTTTGTGGATTGAGCATGGGCTGGGAACAAAAGGGTTGCCGGTTCAATTCCCAGTCGGGGCACATGCCTAGGTTGTGGGCCAGGTCCCTGGTGAGGGCCATGTGAGAGGCAACCATACATTTCTGTTTCTCTCCCTCTCTGTCTCCCTCCCTTTCCCTCTCTCTAAAAAAATAAATAAAATCTTAAAAATATAAAATAAATGTCTCTGTTTTTCATATTACATGGCTGGATACCTTCTGGACAGACATCACATAAAGCTTGTGAAAGTGTAAACCTTTGAGCCAAACTAAGACATTGCATTTGCTATTTCCATGCTATTAATTTTGAATTAACATAATAAAAGGTCCTAAAATTTTGCAACCTGGAAAACTGAGTTTTAATGAAGTTATATCAGTAAGACTATGACCATTGAAGGAAGTTTGAATACTGGATTGGTTCTCACATATTTTTGGGCTTCCACTGAATGCTACTATAGGATGAGGAAAAATTTGCTCATTTCTTTAGGTAGGAATGAGAAGAATTCTTTCTACTATGAAGAATCACTTGAGAATACATTTATGGATAAAACTTAGGGTAAGAAATTGGATCTTTAAGTAAGGGCATTACCCTGTTATTTATAATTTTATAAATAGCAAGGTAACTCTATTTACCTTCTGATCTTAATGACCAAATGGCTGATAATAAAAAGGTGCTAAAAAGCCTGTTATCTATTAAGAAGCTTTATTTACTGTAGAAGGAACAAGCAGAGAACCTCTGTATACTATGGCTGTTAGCAAAAATTCAGAGAATCTATGCAAAGCCAATCACTGTAAAACTTTATCTGGAGCTGAAGTAAAAATGTCTCCTAAGTGAATATGCTTTTGAAAAGGTTAATCTGTAGCTGGAATAATTGCACTATTCTGAAAAAACTCAGTCTGAATGCAGCCACACTCTACTGGAATTGAAAAATAATCATTGTGACAGGAAAATGATGCATGTTGAAATACTAAATAAAATACTATCAGACTCTTTAGTTCCCATATTGGCTTTCATTAGAAACACACAGATTGAATGATTCTTCATGCTGATTAGTCATAAATGTTCAACTTACTCATCCTCCACAACTGAATTGACTTTACCCAGACACTGGGAATAATCAGGAAAAGATAATATGGACAGGGTAAGAAAAAAGAGAGAAGGAGAGAAAATACATACTAAAGAGCTATTTTGACCCCAAACATTTTTCACTTTAAAATATTTTAGTGAACAAATAAAAAGCCAAGTTTTTAAAGAGTATTGGTCATTTGTTTCAAATGTGTGCAAAAGTAAATACATAATTTCCTTTCAGGGACAGCCTTACAGGTGAGCAGAACCTGCAGTTATCTAGAGTATCATATCAAAGATAGAAAACATTCTCTTCCGCAAGTTTATTATCCTATTTTTGTGCGCTCCAAAATTGCTACTTTAAGGATATCTTTATTAAGAGTATAAGGGAAATATCTTTAAAGTCAACTTTTTTCAAAGGAAAGATTTAGAAACCACAGAAATTTTGATATAATAGGTCATCAACTTCCTCATATCCTAGGTGGAGGAACTGAAGTCCAGAGAGCACAGGTGAATTGCCCAAAGTCCCTCCAAATAGATATGTTACCTATGAAGAAAGATAGTATAGGCTAAAGAAAGTTCTAGTCACTTTCAAGCACACAACAAAAATCAGTAATACAATAGTTCCCATAAGTTTTTTTTTTTTCTGATTAGCTAGCTTTTGCCTTAAAAGAGAAAAACATTCTTAAAGGAGAAAAGTCAAGCAATCAAGAGAAAACAAGATAGTCAAGTTTTGTGGAAATTGGGTAGAAAATAAATTAAGAGATATGAAGTCCAATCTCAGAAGAAGGACATGGTGACAAGACAATAAGATAGAAGGCATCAATCAGGGAAGAAAAGATAATGGAAACAATTATTGTCTGATGAAAATGTTGTCTAGTCTCCCCATTCACAGATGACCAGAAGCTAAATGTAAAATTATGTTCCTCAAGAAGAAAAAATTCTTGATATGAATTTAAAGATGCAAAGAAAAAAAAACTTATAGTAATATGCATAAGGAGTGCAGAAATTTTCCTATTTTCAATTAATATTTAATTCATTCTCTTCCATTAGCCCTTTCTTTTTGGCCACCTTCATTAGCTAGCTAAGTTTATACTTTGATTTTTTATATTTTCATATTATCTAAAAATATGAAAACCACACAAAAAGAAATAAAAAACTTTTTTCAAAGGTTTTGATGGGGTAAGTTAAGGTCAATGATTTCAGCACTAACTCTGAATGTCCTTGTTTTTATGAAGTTGCTAGACCCTTAATATACAATTTAGACTCCCGGCCAAGATGGAGGCGTAGGTAGACACACTGTGCCTCCTCGCACAACCAAAAGAGGAAAAACAGCAATTTAAAAAACAAAAACAGCCAGATCTGACAGAAAATTGAACTGAGTGGAAGTCTGACAACCAAGGAGTTAAAGAATGCACGTTCTTAAAGAAGACCAGTAAGCGGGCTGGAGCCGGGTCTAGAGTGCATGGCGAGACGCGGTTTGTGGAGCCGTACCGGCAATGCTCCAGCTGCCCAGAGAGGCCCGTGGAGGGCACGCCTGGCCAAAACGCTGTGGGCACACTCAGCAAAACCAGGGCTGAGACTGGTGGACCAGGCGGTCCCTCATTCATGCACAGATAAACCGGGAGGAAAGGCTGGGGAGTGGAACAGACCACGAGGTCCACCAACACAGGGAAATAAAGCCTCAAATCACCGATTGAAAACACCTGTGTGGGTTGAGGCGGCAGCGGGAGGAACTCCCAGCCTCATAGGAGAGTTTGTTGGAGAAACCCACAGGGACCTGGGACTGTGCAGGCTTGCCTAATCACCCCAGAGCCAGCAAAGAAGGGACCAACTTGCTTGTGGGTAGCTGGGGAAGTGAGGAGAACAGAGCAAGCACCATTGTTCTCTCAGGCCCCGCACCCAGGAACAACATCAGAACAAAATGACATGGGTTGACCCGCCCTCGTAAACACCTAAGGCTCCATCCCTTAAAGTAACAGGCACACTGAGAAAAAAATAGCCCAAATGACAGAGAAAAAAATGGCAGCAAGATAGCGGGCAGCAGAGTCCACTTCCTCCTGCTCACTGGTGAAATACCTAGCCGATTTTCTGAGGAACAGAGCGAACACCCAATGGTATTCCAGCATATATGAAGATTGGTGACCAAGATTACAGGGGAAATTGAATGATCAGATGGTAAGGAGAGTGCTTTGGAACGAAAAGGCCCCCCGCGACCAGCGCGGGGGAGCAGGGTGGGCTGCAGCCCCAGACACCGCAGCTGCTGAGTCTGATGCAAGATTCTTGGGAGGGAGCCAGATTGGGATGTGTGAGTGGCCAGATGCTTATTTGGACTGGCGGGCATAAATAGAAAGACAAAAGGGGACAGTGAACACAGGTACACGGAGCTAACATCCGGATGCCCGGGGACAAAGCGCTGGCAACCCAGCCTCTGCGCATGGAGTCCTGCAAGGCCAACTGGCCCCATGGGAGAAAGACAGAGGAGCCCCATTGAGCCCCATTGAGGGGAGCCGCAGTCCTCACAAACTCTTGAATCAGTGTGGGGGCCAGGCCACCCAGAAGAGGTGTTGAGAATTCCTAGCAACTGGGCTGGAGGCAGGACAGCAGCGAAGAATGCATGTCAGGAAGGGAGAAAAGCAAAGCTGATATCTTCCCAGCCTGATGCAGACAGGAGGACCAGGGGAGCCGGCCTGGCCGGACACTTTTAAAGCCAGCCAGAAGAAGGGTTTTTTTGTTTGTTTTGTTTGTTTGCTTGTTTGTTTGTTTCCCCACCC
The DNA here is from genome assembly GCA_004026765.1 of Micronycteris hirsuta. NCBI lineage: Eukaryota > Metazoa > Chordata > Mammalia > Chiroptera > Phyllostomidae > Micronycteris > Micronycteris hirsuta. The sequence continues at coordinate 18,369 of PVJI01009718.1, read as the reverse complement.
TTCTTCCTATCTGTCCTTCTTTATTTTTTAATTCCTTCTTCCTTCCTTTCATTTAGTATCCCTAGTCTTCTACTCTTTTTCTTTCATATTTTTCCTTTTTATATTTTTTATTTTTTGTATTAATTTATAAAAAAATAGAATTTTTTTCTTTTAATATGTCCTTCCTTCCTTCCTTTATATTATTCTTTCTCCCTTCCTTCACTCCTTATTTTCCCCTTTCCCTCTATTCTTTATCCACAGGTGAGACATTAAAACCTGGAGTTGTGAAGAGACCAGAGTTAAACCCAGACAAACGTCAGCCCAAAAAACAGAGAAAGTGACACAAAATTAAATTCGTTACTCCAGAGAACTTGCAAGGTGGGAGCAGTGAACACCAGTACACCTGCTAAAAGAGGAAATCCACCAACAAAGGAACCACCAACAAAAAACAATGGAAGAAGGTGAAGGAGGAAGTGGAACCCACACTAAACTCAAGCCAGGACTGAAAGGATAATACACCACTTGCTGGAGAAAATTCCCACAACAAACAACTGAATAAAAGTGACATAGAAGCCTCAAAACCTTGTTCACACAGAAGAATGAGCTTCAACACAACCTGTTCACACTTGCACAACAGAATACAAGGTGTGGTGGATGGAGTGACCCTCAGTTAACTAGCTGGAAGAAAGGATCAACCAAAGAAAGACCCAACAACAATCAAAACCCAAAGACATACAGAGAACCAACATAAACGACAGTCCACAATCAGCGAGCTAAGGAGATCAAGGAGACTACACAACTGAATCTCACAGGTATTCTACCATAGAAGCTCATACCATAAAACCAGGGAGTCAGAACAGATCAATTTAAGGAACAGGGGTTAGGAAAAAGAGTCTCACAAACAATGGGAAGACAAAGAAACAATCCCCAAATGAAAGAAAAGGAGGAAGCCCCAGAAAGAATGATAAATGAAACAGAGGCAAGCCAACTATCAGATATTGAGTTCAAAGCATTGGTTATCAGGAAGCTCAAGAAGCTCGAGAAGCTTGATGAGCTCACAGAAAATTACCAGAAACTACAGAGAAACTATAATGAACTCACTGCAAACTATGTCAACATGAAAAAGGAAATAGAAACTATCCAATAGGGCCAAGAGGAAATGAAGAATACAATATCTGAACTGAAGAATACAACAGAGGGAATGAAAAGCAGGCTCGATGAAGCAAAGGATTGGATCAGTGAGCTGGAGGATAAGATAGAAAAAAACACCCAAAAAGAGCAGGAAAAAGAAAAGAGATTCAGAAAGAATGAAGAGGGATTAAGGGAAATCCAGGACAACATGAAACGTAATAATATCCAAATAATAGAGATACCAGAAGGAGAAGAAGAAGAGCAAGGGATTGAAAACCTGTTTGAAAAAGTAATGATGGAAAATTTCCCTAATGTGATGAGAGAAGAAGCCACACAAATCCAGGAAACACAGAGAGTCCCAACCAAAAGGAACCCAAACAGGCCCACTTCAAGACACATCATAATTAAAATGGCAAAATTCCAAGACAAAGAGAGAATCTTAAAGGCAGAGAGACAGAGACAGAAAGTAACATACAAGGAGCCCCGATAAGTTTAGCAGCTGACTTCTCAGTGGAAACACTCCAAGCCAGAAGAGAATGGCAAGAAATATTCCAAGTAATGAGAACCAGGGGCCTGCAACTAAGGCTACTGTACCCAGCAAGGCTCTCAATCAAGATAGATGGCCAAATAAGGAGCTTCCAAGACAAAAGAAGTCTAAAAGAACACACCTCCACCTCACCAGCTCTGCAAGAGATGCTAAAAGGACTTCTTTAAGGAAATGAAGGAAAAGAGAGAGAGAGGAACATAGGTACAAAAAATTGGCAATGAATAAGAACCTATCAATAATAACCTTAAATGTAAATGGCTTAAATGGTGCAATCAAAAGACATAGAAGAGCAGAATGGATAAGAAAGCATGACCCACACATACGCTGCCTACAAGAGACCCACCTCAGGACAAAAGACCTACACAGAGTTAAAGTGAAGGGTTGGAAACAAGTTTTCCAAGCAAACAGACAAGAAAAAAGAGCTGGGGTAGCAATACTCATGTCAGTCAATATAGACTTCAAAAAAAGGGCCATAAAGAGAGACCCAGAAGGACCCTTCATAATACTCAAGGGAAGAATCCACCATGAAGACATAAATATTGTAAATATATATGCACCCAACACAGGAGTACCAAAATGCATAAAGAAAATCTTGGAGCAATACAAAAAAGATATTGATAGCAACAAAATTATAGTAAGGGACTTCAACACCCCAGTTTCAAAAACGGACAGATCTTCCAAACAAAATATCAACAAAGATATTGTGGCATTGAACAATGCCCTAGAAGAAATGGACTTAACTGATATATACAGAGCCTTTCACCCCAAACAAGCTAAATACGCATTCTTTTCAAATGAACATGAAACATTTTCAAATATAGACCATATGAGATAGGATACAAAACAATCCTAACAAATTCAAGAAAATTGAAATCATACCAAGTATTTTCTCTGACCACAAGAGACTGAAATTAGAAACCAACTCAAAGGAAAAAAAACAAAAACACTGAAAATCATGGAGATTGAATAGCATGCTGTTAAACAACAAATGGGACAAGGACGAGATTAGGGAAGAAATCAAAAGGTTCCTCAAAACAAATGAAAATGAACTGAAAAAAACCCAAACCTTATGGGACACAGCGAAAGCAGCCCTGAGAGGGAAGTTCATAGCGATACAGGCCTACCTAAAAGAAATAGAAACATTTCAAACAAATAGCCTAACCCTACACCTACAAGAACTCGAGGAACAGCCCAGAGCAAGTAGAAAGAAGGAAATAACCAAGATCAGAGCAGAATTAAATGGCTTAGAGACTAAAAGCACAATTCTAAGGATCAATGGATCCAGGAGCTGGTTCTTTGAAAAGATAAACAGAATTGACAAGCTTTTAAGCACGTTCATCAAGAAAAAAAGAGAGAGGACCCAAATAAACTAAATCAGACATGAAAGAGGAGATATTACAACTGACACCAAAGAAATACAAAGGATTGCAAGACACTACTATGAAGAACTGTATACCAAGAAATACGAAAACGTAGCTGACATGGACAAATTTTTAGAAAAATATATAATCTTCCAAAACTCAATGAAGAAGAAGCAGACAGCCTGAACTGACCAATAACAGCAAATGAAATTGAAACAGTAATCAAAAAACTCCCGACACAAAAAAAGCCCTTGGCCAGATGGCTTCACAGGGTAATTCCACAAAGCATTTAAGGAAGAACTAACACCTATCCTTCAAAGACTATTCCAAAAAAATCCAAAATCATGGAAGACTCCCAAATTCTATGTATGAAGCCAGCATCATCCTAATCCCAAAATCAGAAAAAGACACAACAAAGAAAGAAAACTTCAGGCCAATATCGCTGATGAACATTGACACTAAAATCCTCAACAAAATATTAGCAAACCACATCCAGCAATACATCAAAAAGATCATTCACCATGACCAAGTGGGATTCATCCCAGGGATGCAAGGGTGGTACAACATTCGCAAAACAATAAAAGTAATACATCACATAAACAAAAGCAAAGACAAAAATCACATGATCATATCAATAGATGCAGAAAAACCATTAGATAAGGTACAGCATCCATTTATGATAAAGACACTTAGCAAAGTGGGAATAGAGGGAGCATTCCTCAATATAATAAAGGCAATATATGAGAAACCTACAGCCAACATTATATTCAATGGACAAAAACTAAAATCTTTCCCACTAAGATCAGGAACAAGACAAGGCTGTCCACTATCACCACTTCTATTCAACATAGTGCTGGAAGTTTTAGCCAAAGCAATCAGACAAGAAGAGGAAATATCAGGCATCCAAATTGGAAAGGAGCAAACAAAAATGTCGTTGTTTGCAGACAACATGATAGTGTAGTTAGAAAATCCTTTAGGCTCGCCAAAAAATGACTTGACCTAATAATTCAATTTGGCAAAGCAGCGGGATACAAAGTCAATATCCAGAAATCAAAGGCATTTTTGTATACCAACAGTGAAACAGCAGAAGCATAACTCAGTAAAAAAAAATCCCATTTGATATAGCAACAAAAAAATAAAATACCTAGGAATAAACCTAACGCAGGAGGTAAAAGAACTTTACTCAGAGAACTACACAACACTGAAAAAAGAAATCATGGAAGACACAAACAAATGGAAACATATACCATGCTCATGGATTGGAAAGATCAGCATCATCAAAATGTCCATAATACCCAAAGCAATTTATAGGTTCAATGCAATCCCTATCAAAGTACCAATGGCATATTTCACAGATATAGAACAAACACTTCAAAAATTTATGTGGAACCATAAAGGATCCTGAATATCAGCTGCAATTTTGAGACAGAAGAGCAAAGCAGGAGGGATCACAATTCCTGATATCAAACTGTATTACAAGGCCACTGTAATAAAAACATCTTGGTACTGGCATAAAAACAGACAGATAGACCAATGGAACACAATAGAGAGCCGAGAAATAAACCCAAGTCTCTACGAGCAATTAATCTTCGGCAAAGGGGGCAGACGCATAAAATGGAATAAAAATAGCCTCTTCAACAAATGCTGTTGGGAAATCTGGATGGCTACATGCAAAAAAAAAAAATGAATTTCGAGAACCAACTTACACCATACCCAAAATTAAACTCAAGGTGGATAAAAGACTTAAATATAAGTCGTGGCACCATAAAAGTCTTAGAGGAGAACATCAGTAGGAAAATCTCAGACATTCCATGCAGCAACATCTTCAATGATATGTCCCCTAGAGCAAGGGACATAAAGGAAAGAGTAAACAAACGGTACCTTATCAAAATAAAGAGCTTCTGTGGGGCCAAAGAAAACAGTATTAAAATTAAAAGAGAAACAACAGTATGGGAAAACGTATTTGCCAATGATACCTCGGACAAGGGTCTGATCTCCAAAATGTATAAAGAATTCATATGACTCCTCTCCAGGAAGACAAAAAAATAACAATTAAAAAATGGGCAAAAGACATGAACAAACAGTTCTCAAAAGAGGACATACAGAGAGCCCAGAGTCGTATGAAAAGATGCTCAACATCATTAGCCATCAGAGAGATGCAAATTAAAACCACAATGAGATACCACCTCACACCAGTCAGAATGGCCATCATAAACAAAGCAACAGATAACTGTTGGAGGGAATGTGGAGAAAGGAGAACCCTACTGCACTGTTGATGGGAATGCAGACTGGTGCAGCCATTGTGGAAAACAGTATGGAATTTCCTCAGAAAACTAAAAATGGAACTGCCTTTCCACTCAGCATTTCCACTACTGGGATTATTCCCTAAGAGCCCTTAAATACCAATTCAAAGGAACCTATGTACTCCAATGTTCATAGCAGCACAATTCACAATAGCCAAGTGTTGTAAACAACCTAAGTGCCCATCTACAAATGAGTGGATCAAGAAACTATGGTATATTTACACAATGGAATTCTACGCAGCAGAGAGGAAGAAGGAGCTTATACCCTTTGCGACAGCATGGATGGAACTGGAGAGCAATATGCTAAGTGAAATAGGACAGACAGTGAGGGACAAATACCATATGATCTCACCTTTAACTGGAACATAATCAACAAAAGAAAAAAGCAAGAAAAACATAACCAGAGACATTGAAATTAACAGCAGTCTGACATTGGCCAGAGGGGAGGGGTGATGGGACAATGGGGAGGTGGGTGTTCAGGAACCTCTATAGAGGACACATGGACAGAACCAAGGGGGAGGAGGGAGGCAGGGAGGGGAGGTTGGGTTGGAGGGGGTGGGGGAGGGGAGGGGAGCGGATGCAGACAACTGTAACTGAACAACAATAAAGTAATTATTAAAAAAATATATATGCAATTTAAATGTAGCTGTGACTGACTAGAAAATCTTATTTAAAATCCCAGAAGTCATAGATCAAAGAACAGTAAAAATGCAACGTGTATTTAATTTAATTATTCTTTGAATTAAAGTAAAAGGAACATATGTTGAAACCTTGATCCACTGATTATTCAAGTTCAGTTTAAGGCTAACCTGTTATAGCTTTACTTGAACCGCAGCCAAATATATAATACATAACAGAAACTACCTGTTTGTAATAATAAAATCTATATACAATATTTTTCAGACTACAAGATGCACTGGACCATCAGGCGCACCGAGATTTTAGAGGAGGAAAATAGGAAAATAAATTTTGAAGCAAAAAATGTGGTAAAATATTTAATAACATAAATAACATAATATTTCACCAATGTAAATGTAAACAGCCAGTAAGCTACATTTGGACTAGAAGACGTACCCTCCTTTCCCCCCAAATTTAGGAAGGGAGTGCATATTATAGTCCGAGAAATATGGTACCTTCAAAGACTTTCCAGTTTGTTAAGCCTAAGTCTGTGTCTTGTGTTTGTACCTTCAACAGTGTTTTTTTCTTTTCTTCTCTTGGAGAGCTCTCTACTTTCGTCTTTGACTTCTGGGGGCATTTTAACAGAGGCCTACACCATTGTTCTGTCTAGTAACAAGTGGAATTTCTCTTTTAGTTACTACTTTTTCTTTCACAGTACTATTCATTGAGCTGCCTCAGTTCATCTTTTCCACTCTCACCTCCTTTTACTCACATCTGCAAGAGTGTTATCTTCCCTCTCATTGTACAGTCATGTGTCATATAAGAATGGTTTGGTCAACAACACACCGCATATAGGACACTGGTCCTATAAGATTATGATGGGGTGAAAAATTCCTAATGCTTAGTGATATTGAAGCCTTCATGACTTCATAGTGCAATATATTCCTCATGTGTTTGTGCCAATGCTGGTGTAAACAAATCTGCTCTGCCAGTCACATGAAAATATACCACATACAGGCTCTGGCCCCAGTTGGTTAGTATGTTGTCCTGTTATGCCAAGTTTGTGGGTCTCATTCCTGGTCAGGGTACATATAAGAATCAACCAATGAATGCATATATAAGTGGAACAACAAATTGATATCTCTCTATCCCTTTCTCTCTCTCTCTCTCCCCATCCCTCTCTCAAATCAATCAATAAAAACACACCACATACAATTATGTATAGTACATAATACTTGACAATGATAATAAACAGCTATGTTACTAGTGTATGTATTTACAATACCATATTTTTATTATTTTAGAGTGTACTCTTTACACTTATAACAAAAATTTGCTGTAAAACAGTATGCCATTTTTATGCCAGTAGTGAGATTATACATCTTGGGTGTACAGTCTCTTGATTGCATAATTTTCTCTTGTGCTCAATTTAATCTCATGTTGTTTGTGCAGTAACATGCTGTATAGAATTGTAGCCTAGGATCAACAGGCTATGTCACATAGTCTAGGTGCGCAGTAGGATACACCATCTAGATTTGTGTAAGTGCATTCTTTGATGTTTGCAAAAGGATGAAATCACCCAACAATACATTTCTTAGAAGGCATCCATATTGTGAATCTGTGCCTAATTGTATATAACAATTTACCATGTATTTTATCCAATCCAGGGACTTCTGTTATAGCTTCTTTCCAGTCATTTCTTAAATGTGACCATGAACTCCAGTCTGAAGTCCAGATCCATGTTTCCAAATATGGCATTCACATCTCCAACTGGATATCCCTATTGTATAATCAATATACATCCTTCTTAAAATATAGTTTTTAACTTTCTTTTTTTCGAATAATAGTACAACCTTTCTCCCAGTCACTCTGGCTTGAGCATTTCAGTCACCCTAGACTCCTTTCTCTCCCTTCTGTCCCTGTCTGTTCACATGCAATCAATTTCCAAGTGCTCTAGACTCTTTCTCAATATCTTTTTCATCTGCCCCTCTCCTATCTGGTTCTACTGTCAACACTCTATTTAAAACTCATTACTTTTCATCCCAGGCTACTCTAACAATTTCCTAATTGGTCTCACACTACACAACTCTCTTTATGCCATTGCATGCTACACACACTGTTGGAGAGATCTTCTTTAAGGCAACTCAAATCAAATTGCTGCCACACTCAAAAATTTACAATGCCTTCCCATTACCAGCCAACAAAGCATTAATCATTGACTGTGACATTTAAGGTCGTCTATAGTATGATACCAAACTTCATCTACTATGATTTCTTTACATTCCACCTATGTTTAAATGAAATTAGACTGCTGACTTTTTTTAAAATGACCTATGCTGCCTCATCCTTTGCCTCTGGCCATGCTGTGCTTTCTTTCTGGCCTAATCTCTCCCTATTCCCATATAAAAATAATAGTCATCCTCCAAGGTCCATCCCAAATTAATGTCTTCTCTGAAGTATTTTGTTCCTGCTTATTTGAGTCATTTCTGTGCACTGAAATTATAATTCTAAAAGGATACTTTTAATGGAAGCATGGAGAAAAGGTATAATAACACTGTAAAGTTGATGTTGACCGTATTGAATCTCTGGAGAAGTAATCTCTGGATACCACATAGAAAAATATTCTGTGTGAATAATCATTCAAACCCAAAGGATATGATCAACAAGGTGAAATTATATTAGGCACGGGTAATACCTGGAAGACTTTTTACTAGTCCTTCTTTTATGTCTATGATCGATACACAGCAATAGTTTTCTCTAGTGACTCTAGTCTGGGGCAAAATTAATCCTATGGCCTTTACCAGGGATACATTGAACCAAACAGCTATTTCTCAGCTGGGTATTTCCTATTCTCTGCCTACCCATTTAAGTTTGAACTAAAATTGCATTTGAGCCTTAGCTATGCTATGGAACATTTTTCTCTAGTTTACACTATGCATTATTTGTGTATTTCTCTTATGTTCCCCTACTAGTCTATAACATCTTTTTTTTTAAAGATTTTATTTTTATTTATTTTTAGAGAGAGGGGAAGGGAGGGAGAAAGAGAGGGAGAGAAACAGCAATGTGTGGTTGCCTCTCACATGGCCCTCACTGGGGACCTGGCCCGCAACCCAGGCATGTGCCCTAACTGGGAATCGAACCAGGACCGCTTGGTTCCCAGCCCGCGCTCAATCCACTGAGCTACACCAGCCAGGGCTATAACATCTTTAAGAGAAAAAAACTATGTCTCAGGCAGCAAAGACCAGAGAGGAAATTAAGGTGGCAACCTTTTTTTTTATTATATTTTATTTATTATGCTATTACAATTGTCCCACTTCCCCCTTTTCTTCCCCTCTGTCCCCATTGCCCCCCCCCATTCCCGCTCTTTAGTTTTTGTCCATAGGTCATACATATAAGTTCTTTGGCTTCTACATTTCCTATACTATTCTTAACATCCCCCTGTCTGTTTTCTACCTACCATTTATGCTACTTATTCTCTGCACCTTTTCCCCCTTTCTCCCCCTACCACTCGCCTGTTGATATCTCTCCATACCTTATATAAATCCCTTTAACATTTCATACAATAAAGGCTGGGTGATGATGAAATCCTTGAACTTGACCTTATCTGAGAAGCACTTTATCTGCCCTTCCATTCTAAATGAGAGTTTAGCTGGAAAGAGTATTCTTTGATGTAGGTCCTTACCTTTCATGACTTGGAATACTTCTCTCCAGCCCCTTCATGCCAGAAAGGTCTCTTTTGAAAAATCAGCTGATAGTCGTATGGGAATTCCTTTGTAGGTAACTGTCTCCTTTTCTCTTGCTGCTTCTAAGATTCTCTCCTTATTTTTTATCTTGGGTAGTGTAATTATGATGTGCCTTGGTGTGTTCCTCTTTGGGTCCAAGTTCTTTGGGACTCTCTGAGCTTCCTGGACTTCCTGGAAGTCTATTTCCTTCACCAGCTTGGGGAAGTTCTCCTTCATTATTTGTTCAAATAAGTTTTCAATCCCTTGGTGTTCCTCTTCTCCTTCTGGCACCCATATGACTTGGATGTTGGGACATTTAAAGATGTCCTGGAGGTTCCTAAGCCCCTCCTCCATTTTTTGAATATTTGTTTCTTCATTCTTTTCTGGTTGGATGTTTTTTTCTTTCTGCTGGTCCACTCTGTTGATTTGAGTCCCAGTTTCCTTCTCATCCCTATTGGTTCCCTGCAAATTTCCCCTCGTTTCCTTTAGCATATCCTTCATTTTTTCATCTAATTTGAAACCAAATTCAACAATCCTGTGAGCATCCTGATTACCAGTGTTTCAAACTGTGTATCTGATAGGCTGGCTATCTCTTCGTCGCTTAGTTGTATTTTTTCTGGAGCTTTGATATGTTCTTTCATTTGGGCCATTTCTTTTCTTGGTGCACCTGTTACTTTAAGGGGCGGAGCTTTAGGTGTTCACCACGGAGGGGTAACCACGTCATTGTATTACGACGCAGCCTGTGGGGGCGGGTCCTGAGAGAGCAATGGCGCTCGCTCCACTCTCCACGCTTCCCCAGCTACCCCCCAGCAAGTTGGACCCTTTTTTGGTGGCTCTGGGGAGGGTGGGCTTGCTTGTGTAGTTCCAAGTCCCTGTGGGTCTCCCCAACGAACTCTCCTGTGAGGCTGGGAGTTCCTCCCACTGCCGCCTCAACCCCCACAGGTGTTTTCAATTGGTGGTTTGAGGCTTTATTTCCCTGCGTTGGTGGGTTGCTGCTAGGTCTGCTCCACTCCCCGCTTCTTCTCCTGGTTTGTCTGCATGCGAATGAGGGACCGCCAAGTCCACCAATCTCGGCTCCACTGGGTCTGGGTGGGCCGGGTGCTGGCTGCGTTTTGGTCAGGCACACCCGCTGCGAGCCTCTCCCAGCAGCTGCACCACTGCCAGTGCCACTCTACAAACCGCCGTCTTGCCACACGCTCTCTGCCCGGCTCCACCCCGCTTACCGGTCTGGATGAATGTGTCTTCTTTAACTCCTTGGTTGTCGGACTTCCACTCAGTTCTATTATCTCTCAGATCTGGCTCTTTTTGTTCATCTAAATTGCTGTTTTTCCTCTTTTGGCTGTGTGAGGAGGCACAGTGTGTCTACCTACGCCTCCATCTTGCGGGAAGTCCCTAAGGTGGCGATCTTGTTAGAAGGGTGGGAATGGGAGAACTGTCCACTAGGAAGATGAATTTGCATATCATCTATACTGTTTTACTCAAACTATGTATATTTGTGGTGGCTTGGTGGGTGCTGGTGGAAGCCGTGGCCCAGCACTAAAGCCCTCTCATATCTCCCTTCACCATTTGAACTGTATCATACTTCTTAATTAGTTTTACCTACTCTATGGCATATATATTAGTAACTACAACTCTGTACATAGACCTATTCAAGACCTATTCATAGACCTATTTTTTATTATATTTTAACCTTTATCCCCAATATATTATCCCCAATATATTCCCATATGGAACCATTAACCTTCTCTTGTACTTCTTTCTTTCCTTTATTTTCTCCTTCCTTCTTTCTCTTTTTCTTTTTATCCTTCCTTATTTTCTTTCCTATCAAAAAAAGCTGGTTTCTTTGGAGCTTACATAGCAACTGTGCTTTGGGGATCAGACAAACCTGAGTTAGTATCCCAGTTGTGTGAGAAGCTGTGCATGTTTACACAAATGACTTGACCTCTGTGCTCACCAGAATTTTTTAAAAATATTTTATTCATTTAATTTTAGACAGAGGGGAAGGGAGAGAGGAAGAGAGTGAGAGAAACATCAATGTTTGGTTGCCTCTCACATGCCCCACACTGGGGGACCTGGCTCACAACCCAAGCATGTGCCTCGACCGGGAATCAAACCAGTGACCCTTTGCTTCACAGGCCAGTGCTCAATCCACTGAGCCACACCAGCTGGGGCTGCTCACCAGCATTAAAAAAAAAAAAAAGGTTTGGTAGCCCGACTGGTGTAGCTCAGTGGATTGAGCGCGGACTGGGAGCCAGAGGGTCCCAGTTCCATTCCCGGTCAGGTCACATGCCTGGGTTGCGGGCCAGGTCCCCAGTGAGGGCCATGTGAGAGGCAACCATACATTGCTCTTTCTCTCTCCCTTCTCCTCTCTCTGAAAATAAATAAAATCTTTTTAAAAAAAGGTTTGGTAATAATATTTTTATTTAAAAATGTAAAGTGGATAAGGAGTGATTGTATGCACAAAATTAAGGCACAAAATTACAAATCATGCTTATGTTTTCATTTTTGGTAGAGTGGATCCCTTCAACAGTACTTTAAATTTATAGATGTGGATGAAATTGATTAAACCTGGAATATATTCAGCATAGGAATAGTTTCTATGTCTTTGGTATAGTTTTGTGATATACTTTTGCAATTTCAAAAAAAATTAAAAGTTACTCTGTTCTTGAACAAATTAAGAATCCTTGTGCAATGAAATCATACGAATTCTCACTACATTTATGTTAATATTTTCAAAAAACCTCAGCACAATCTGTTTATGATTCTGGTGATATAGATGAATAATGGTTTGCTATCATTGCATCAGCTGTGAAATTATAGAATTTTAGTTTCCTAACCATCCTAATGGTGCTTATCTCAATGAAGATTTAAGGAAATAATTTTGCTGTCATTTGGGCATCCTATTTTCATCTACTCAAAATTTGGCACTAGAATATTTTTTTTAATTCTTGTGTTTTTTGATTAAAAACATAGGTTTTCTAGTTTTGGTTAATTTTTTAAAGCATATTGTTTACATTTTACCTGCTGCTCAGAGTTAATTCAAGTAGCTAGTTTATATCTATAAAATGCTACATTATTAAAATACATTTCTCAATTTTTCAAATAATAAAAGAAATAAATTGTTCAAATAACTGGAAATACAGAAACAGAGCAGTCTTCAGGGCTGATGTAACCCAGAAGCTTTGGTTCCACTTCCTGTTATTCCCTTATCACTGCCCTCATCTGGGTGCTGGTGGCTTTCTCAGGATGATATTGAAATAGCTATACTGGTTCTGAGCCTCATAGGTAATTGAGACAATGTTTAGAAGGAAAGCGGTATGCTTAGCTTTGTTTGTTTGCTTTTGTATGTTTTTAAAGAGATACAAGATAACAAAGGCCTCTCATGACAAGAGTCAAAGGTAGCAAGCAGATTTTGGTAAATGGCTACTTTTATTAATGGAGGATTTTGCCATTTATTACTGCTTCCACATAGAGTTCACAAATGACGCACTTTTGTATCCTGCTTAATATATTTTAAGGTGAATAATTTTTTTTTATATCTAAACACTATCTTGATATCTTTTAAGACCACATTTTTCTCATCAGTATTTTGACAAAGTATTAGTGTCCTTGTAATTAATCATAATATTCTCCAAGAAAACCTGATTGTGTATATGTGGTGCTGAGCAATTGATAGAAAATAACAAGAAAACAATAGATATTACGTGCCTGATGCCATGTAAACAGATGATTTACAACATTAATGTATTTCTTTTTTTCTTTTTCTTTTTTGCAGTTATTCACAGGTACCCTCTATTTATCCAGGCAGCTTGCTTTTGTGTAGACCAAAGACCAAGATATAAATGTCAGTATCTTCATGCTATCAATATGACATTGAATAAATTACTTAAACTTTCTGAACCTCAGTTTTATCACCTATAAAATGGAAATAGTAATTCTTAATACATAACTTTGTTGTCATTCATTAAATATTAGTTTCCTTCCCTTCAACCTTCACAATTTCTTTAGCCTTTCCACTTTTCCCCCAATTAAGCCTTATAAAACAATACTGGTCACTAAAATAACATCTGCCAGTGACATACATACTCAGGAATATGTGTCACCAGCCTTTCAATGGTATTCTAAACTATCTCCTTTTCTATCTCAGTTTGAGTTCTTAATCTCCCACTAGAAGTCAATCTACCCACCAGGCCCTTTAAAATAAGAAACAGGCAGTTTTCTAATTTTATTTTTATTTAATTTATATATTTCAAAAATATACTCTTCTTATTTTTCATTTAACTGATACAAAATATACTCCTCATCAATTTAGATTTCTAGGCTTACCTCAACACAATTTGATTTTTTTTTATCTACTCCATAATAACTGGGCTAAGTTTTTACTTTTATACTCTTATTTTCCTTCCAGGTCTTTGAGAAAACAAGATGCCAAATTAACAACTTTTTTACAGTGCAGAAAAAATCCTGCTGATAAACTATACTAACTATTTGTATCCAAGTTTTATGCTAGAGTAAGACAGACAACCAATAGATTGCACTGCTATGTTGTAGAACATGTCCCTTCTTTTAGAACTGATTCAATAGAACATTTTTGAAATTAATTTTTGCCAAATAAAGAAAGTTTTGAGGTGGCTAGTATTACCAAGATAACTTTGATGTTAAGGAATTAATTTTTAATGACTATAGGTAGTGGATTACAGATTATTTCAGGAATGTTATAATGAAGCTTCACTGTATTTACTTGGAAGAAGAGTGTTTTATCATAGCAATTCTATAAGATTAATATTTTGCTAAATTTTCTCAAAGGTTTTAGATAAATCTTCTAATTTTATTGGAAAATGTTTCAAAAATGTCATCTCTTATGAAAAACACATATTAATGCAACAGACAAGATAAATACATTTTAATAAATAAACATTATGTTACAAAGAAGTTATCTCTCATTTGAACCTGATACAATGAGTAATGCAGCATTTCAACATGATACAATGAGTAATGAAACCTTTCAACAACAATGGTGATTCACTGTCATTAAAATATACTGAAATTTTGAAAGAGACATATTAAAATCATCACAGACATCTATTCAGAGTCTACAAGAATAAAGCTTGAATTATTTCCCATGCTCTGCCAGAGCAGGAGACAGAAGCTACTTGCACAAGTTGTACAGTAGAATCCTAAAAGGAGCAGAGCATCTGAATAATTTATTTCTCCTGTAGTTGCCCAATACTGTAGTACAAAATGGTATATATAGTTGATGAAACTAACCCACTGTAATTTGACATCTTAATGGTGTACCATGAATTTTGACTAGACTTTGTAACATCATTCATTTTTTATTATCTCTGTAGATTTGCACTGACTTTGTAAGATTGTTAACAACTGAATAGAAAATTAGAGTTATAAATCAAGAGTGAAAATGGGAAAAGTAACTTTCTATCAAAAAATAGTGTATCATGTCCATTTCAATAGTAAGGTCAACTAAAATAAAACTTTTGTTTACTATAATCATTTTTTAAAATTTTTATAAAAACATTTTTTCCAATTTCAGGGATTATTTTTAATCTTCCCTGCTTTTTATGCATATTTTAAGTGTTATTTTTCCCTTTACACATATGTGATATCTAATTCAATGTTGTTAAGGGCTGTGTGTTTTCACTTGATTATGTTAGAATATAAAATTAGAGTGTTACTAATATAATCTGATTTCTTTTTGAATCATCTTTTAGAATTAGAGTTAGGGAAAACACAACGGGCACCCCCGCAAACAGAATTCTCTTCTAGAGGATAGGGCCCTTGTAGTACAGGCTTCCCTCACTAGCTGAGTGTTCTAGGAACCCATCTGTATCCTTGTACCATTAGGCATTGTTGTGAGATGCTGTGTTAGGCTTCAGTGAAGTTTTTTTGAGACTCTTTCATCATGTTTGTGCATTTCATGATGGGTGATTTACAAGCACATCTACCCACACCGCACTGAGTGTTCAGCAGCTTTTGACCAAAAACAGCATGACCCCCATGGCCCACCCTTCATATTCACCTGATCTCACCCCTAGTGACTTTTTTTTATTTCCCCAGATGTAGAAAGTCCTCAAAAGGAAAAGTTTTGCTGATTTGGAAGACGTGAAACAAAAAATGGCATAAGGACTAAAAGGCATCTAAATCAACATGTTCAAAAATTGTTTTGAGCAGTGGGAAAAAAATCTCAGGAGATGTTATGAATCAAATGGAGAGTACTTTGAAGGTGATTGAAGTTTAAACATGTAAGAATAAATACATATTTTAATGAATAAATTTACTTTTGGGGGTTCCTTCCTCATATATAACATCCTCCAGGTCAGTGGGTTCAGGGAAAGTAAAAAGATATGTGTAAAGCCTTGACTGGTATGGCTCAGTGGGTTGGGTGTTGTCTCACAAACTGAAAGGCTGCAGGTTCAATTCCCAATCAGTGGACATGCCTAGGTTGTGGGCCAGGTCCCGGTTTAAGGGCATTGCAAGAAGCAAGCTAAATGATCAATGTTTCTCTTGCACATTGATGTTTCTGTCCCTCTCTTTGCCCTTCCCCTCTATCTAAAAAAGTAAATAAGCCTTGGCTGGCATAACTCAGTGGATTGAGCATGGGCCTGCACATCAAAGGGTCACCAGATCGATTCCCAGTCTAGGGCACATGCCTGGGTTGCAGGCCAGGTCCCCAGTGGGAGGCATGTGGGAGGCATCCACACATCGATGTCTCTCTCTCTCTTTCTCCTTCCCTTCCCCTCTCTCTAAAAATAAATAAATAAAATATTTTAAAAAGTAAGAAATGTAAATAAATAAAATCTTTTTTAAAAAAGATATGTCTCACCCTAGTTGGTGTAGCTCAGTGGATTGAGCATGGGCTGGGAACCAAAGGGTCACTGGTTCGATTCCCAGTCAGGGCACATGCCTGGGTGGTGGGCCAGGTTCCCAGTGAGGTCCATGTGAAAGGCAACCATACATTGCTGTTTCTCTCCCTCTCTGTATCCCTCCCTTCCCCTTTCTCTCTAAAACAAATAAATAAGATCTTTAAAAAAAGAAATAAGAAAAAAGATATGTCTAAAAATGGCAAAAGTTAATTATGTATGTCTTCTTCTTCTTTTTTTTTTTTAACGTTCCTTAAGATTCAAGTAAGGGATACTTGAACTTTCAGAATTTTAGCTGGTAAAGCTCTTTATTTTTTTAATTGTTTTTAAAGATTTTATTTTTAAACAGAAGGGAAAGGTGAAAAAAAGAGAGGGAAAGGAGAAACATCAATGTGTGGTTGTCTATCATGTGCCCCCTACTGGGGACCTGGCCTGCAACCCAGGCGTGTGCCCTGAATGGGAATTGAACCAGACCCTTTGGTTCACAGGCCAGCACTCAATCCACTGAGCTGCACCAGCCAGGGCTGGTAAAGCTCTATATAAGAAACTGTTCCCAATATAAGTAAACCCATAAAAAACTAACTACTTTGGCATTACAGAGAACTTCAGCCCTATCTAGCAAAGTTTCATGTCTGGAGTATCATAATAAATCTAATTATGTCCACTTTGCAGTTGCCAATTCAACTGAATGATTTAATCTGTCACTTGGAATCTGTCAGAATCTCATAGACACCCAACCTGAAGGTTACTAAGTTGTGTGGATGGAAACCAGTATGACTTTAACTGCACTGATGCAAATGTAGCAGATGTCAATAAGAAAGACTATGAGTTTCTCATGGGATTAAAATATGAATGCAATTTGAAGAAAGATGGCGGCGGAGAAGGGAGAAGCGTGATCGCTATCCTCCGGCCCACTGGCGGGATATCGGGCCGATTTTCTGAGGAGCAGAGCGATCACCCAGCTGTATTCCAGTGTGGGGGAAGATTGGAAACGAGGACTGCGCATAAAACTGAAAGATCAGCCGGTAGGGAGACTGCTTCGGAGGGAAGGGGTCACTCGGGCCTCATGGGGAGCCGGGAGGTCTGCGGATCCAGTAGCAGCAGCTTCCCGGTTTGCTCCAGGTTCCGAGGGAGGGAGCTGGATTGGGGTGTGTGAGTTGCCAAAGCAGACGCGCGCGTCTGTTGGAAGAGCCTTGGTCCCCAGCAGTCCGGAGGTCGGAGGTCGGTGCTTACCTGGGGACTGATTTGCAGAGGCTGGTGTTCCCAGCAGGAAGAATTGGAGTCTGAATTGAAAGGCAAACCCAACTTTTGAGCTCCTGGATTGGGCACGCACCAAGTGGAGCTAATCGGGGGCGGACGGAGTAGGTACCCGACCGGGCGCCCAGGCCTGCGGCTTGCAAGCTCCGATTCCAGAGACAAAAGCGAACGGCGAATGCAGGGGCGCGGAGCTCACATCTGGAGGGCCTGAGACACAACCCAGTCCTGCGGTACTGAGTCCCTCCGTGCGGGAGAAACAGAGGAGTTACTGAGCCCCACTGACAGGAGACACAGACCCCATAAACTCCGACTCAGGGTGGCAGACAGGTGACCCAGACGAGGTGCTACAAAACCCGGCAACTCGGCTGGAGGCGGGACAGAAGCTGAGAGTGCAGCCCAGGAAGACAGCAGGAGAAGTCAGATATCTTCCCAGCCTGACGCTGTTGAAGCCAGCCAACAAAAGTCTTTTTTTTTTAATTTCTCTTGTTTTCTCTCTGTTTCTTTGGTTGTTTATCCCCACCCTCCTTCCTATCTGTCCCTCTATATTTTTTTAACTCCTTCTACCTTCCCTTC